>APFE031306643.1:120380-179537 GCA_000404065.3 Pinus taeda
TTTTTTTCGAGTATTAAAATTCTTACATGAAACAAATAATAGTTCAATTAGAAAAAAGAATACATGAAAAAAAAAAATATTTTTTGCCCCTGGGCGCTAATTGGGGGCCCGGGCGAGGCAGGTGGGGGGCGCTACATGCAATTGGCTTGCGGCTCTTTGGCCGCTAGCCAGGGGCCTGAGCGGGTGGGGCGAGGGTTACACGCAGCGCCCGCCCGAGCCCCCGGCCAAAGGGCCGCAAGTTGATTGCTTTAGCCGTTGGCCAAAGGCCCGGGGGGTGTTACACGCAATGCCCCTACTTCTGCCCAAGCCGGCAAGGGCGAGCCAATTCCTTTGTCCTCTTGGCGGGGGCAAAAAATTTGTTTTTAAAAATGAAAATATTATATATATATTATATTATATTTATATAAATTAAATTAATTTATAAAATTTAATATAATTATAATATATAATAATATATATATATATATATATAGATAGAGTTTATTCATTTTCCAGTTGGTCTTTGTGAATATGTCTGGAACAATGACAACAAGGGAGATATGGGAATTAATTGATGACATTTTTGACATATGGGAGAATATTGCCATAAAAGATCAGAAGGTTAAAAAGTCTAAACCCATAATATGTACCAACGGTAAGACATGTCCTGAAATGAATCAACTTCCAGATTATATGATTATCACACATTGGAGAACATTACAAAGAGTGAAGGATGACAAACTAGTCAAATCAATATTATGTTGTGTGAAGTGAGGTGAATTGCCATTAGAGGAAACGTGCTCAAAATTTCAAAAGTATGTTTGTTGAATTATTTTTATTTTTTCTTGGATTATAATTCTCTTTTAGATATAACATATTGTTGTTGGTATTATTTGTTATACATATCACTATATTAACATTTTTTACTTTATTTATTCAGTCATAAGATTTATATGGAAATACAAAAACATGTCGTTAGAACGTTGAATGAAGAGAGTTGGAATGATGTTGTACGCAACTACCCAGAATCAAGTTCTACAACAACACTTAAAGATTTTTATCTTGCATTCAAAAAGGTATGTTGATTTTTACATTCATTTTATTCTTATGTAATTTTTATTTTATTTTATTACTTATACTTATATTTGTTTATTTCATTAAAGATGTTGAAGAAGGATGCGAGTGGAGTACCAAATACTTTAAAAAACTTCATTGAAAAAATTACGTTGGAAAGGCTGAGAAAGTAGCATCTTAGGAATGTTAAACTTGATCCTACTCTTATTCATTTCATTTTGGATGGGCTCGACACTATCCGACATCAAATAATACAAGGTGATTATGAAGACATTGCAAAACTATACTGTTATTGTAGACATTCCTCATGGTTCAATTTCCTAGACATTGGATTGGATATGATAGTGAGCCTTACACTTATCAAGCTTTTAATAAAGTGGTTACGGGCTTTCAAGAACTCACAACATCACAATTTGCAATGTTATTAACAAGCTTCAAGGGAAAATCAAACTCAAGGATGCAACTTACATGGTAAAACATTGAAATTGTATGTTTGATTAATGTTGACTATTATTATTATTTTAATGTACAAGCTAATTAAACTTTTACTATGTCATGTTACATGCAAAAGTCAAATCTCATTTCTTCTTGAGATCAACCAATTATAAGTGATTGTGAGTGCATCCATGTTGAATGTTGTGTTAACACTCTGTAATTTAATAAGGATGAGAAATAATTGCAGAGGTAACCACATAACCACTTTGGAAGCTAGGATCTAGCCTTGCCAGCTTTAGAGAGGGATCTCTCTTTTAGATTTAGATTTGTTTATATTGAGATATTAGGCTAGTTACAAAAGTTCAAAGTTTGGTTTATGAATTGGTTTGGTTGGAGTAACAAGGGAAGAACCTTTGGGCAATGGGGTCTAAAAACTTAACAGGGACCTGTCTCAGATTTTCAAAGGAGCTTCACAGGGAAAGGTAGCTAAACTAACTGGATCTTTTAGATTTGAATGAAATGTAATAGAAGAAAAGATATAGGTTCAGTTGAAGCTAAAGAGCAGTTAAGAATTCTTTAACTTGATATTAGAAGAAAACATTTAAATTATCCATAGCCAGAATCAGAGTGTATCTTTAAAAAAGTTATGTTCATCAACTTTCTGTAAAATAATTCAAATTTAAGAACACATAAGTATGGAAACAAAGAAATAAACATATAGACAATGAGAGAAGCACTTCACCAAATAGTCCAACACATGAATCCTGTGAAGAATGACATTTTTATTACTGATAAGTCCATTAAGGCTTGCAAAATATACAATAGATTTCTTATGTACAAAAACCAACATCTCTTACTTCAAATGATGAAGTATTTATTTCAAAATATATTGATTTAAAATATCAAGATTCATTTCAAAATATCAAAAACTGATTGTAAAAATTGAACACAAATAAAGGCAACTAAAACTATTTGAAGAGTTTTAGCACTATCCTTGAGGATTGCTGGTGATAAAGAAGAAAAATTCGAATTTAATTGCAACTCTTATTTGATGAGGTGGCATCCAAGTCACTAGTTATCCATGAGCTTTTTCCTCCTGCAATTTTGAAAAATAGGATCTTGTGATCCCTTTGTATATCCTAAACCGTTATATATGTTATAAAAATGAGATAGGTTTTTGTACATGATGATGTTAACAACAAAACCTCTTTTAGTTTTTGAAAATTCATTTTCACCTGCTCGAAAGGTGCATTTCAAAATGCTCACTAAAAGCAAGAAAATTCAGGAAAATATGCATGTAAAGCTTCATCTGAATCTCCCAAACCATATTAGTTGTTAGAAAACAGAGAGAGGTTTTTGTACATGAGGAAGATATCAACAAAAACCTCTTTTCGTTTGTGAAAATTCATTCTCATTTGTCTGTAAACATGTTTTAAATTATTGTTCTTTATATGAAAAAAGCATAATTTTAATTGACCATGAAACATACATACGACATGGAGGCGGGAGGTGACATGGAGGTGGGGGATGATGTGGAGGCACATGGTTGCTGGAAAGGAAGTGGGGTCCGTAAGGTTGATATGAAGAAATGATGTGGAGGTGAGTGGGGACAACAGTCCAAGTGGCGAGCAGTGAGTGGTGCGGGAGTGACAACGAGGTCAAATGTCGGCGGGAAAAGGGGAGAAGGTTGGCGGATTTTGGAGGGGGGTCGAAGTAGTAAGCAATTTATGGGGGATGTGTGAAATAGTGCAGAGGTGACACGTAGGGTGGGACCGGAGGGGAGGAAACCACTTTTCGGATGCCCACCCTTATATAAAGGTAGGATGGGTAGGGGGGTCGAAAATCCTTGTCGGTCGTTGATTTGACGAGGAGTCCATCGAACTGTTGGATGGAGCGCAAAACTTAACAGATATGACAATCACATTTTGTTGCTCGTGGGTTTTATTACATATTAATTAATTGTGTTTAAATTACACGATTAAATTTATTAAAACAAAATTAATTTATGCTAAAACATAATTACTTTATCTTAAGGGTTCATTTTGTCTTGCAAGCCCATTTCTTTACTTTTTCTATTTTTTCTTGGAAATAATTTGTAATATGCAGTATTATTTACAATTGGATATATTGAAAGAAAATACTAAATCATCATTTGATCCTATGAATCATAGGACCTTAACAGTGGCTCTAACTGGGGATGACACTCTCCTTGTGAGGTGGTAAGAACACCATATACTAGTAGCCTAATCCATTGGGTTGATCCCAAGTCTGCAACCTGTCCTGTCATAAAATCTCTGAGACTGAAAAATCTCTCAAGCTAAAATTAAAACCATTCTGCAAACTGAAATCTAAAATATACATTGAACTGAAAGTTGTACTGCTATCTGAAACTGAAAATGAAAATATTGCAAAGATACTCAGAGCACTGGGCTTATTGGCACACACCTACTCACTCTAATTTGTTCAAATGTCTGCAGTATCAAGTAATAACAAGTTTCCAATGCAACCAGTTGAGCAAATGGATACTTAACTGAATTTTGTTCACACTTCTCATGAGAAGGCAAAAAAGATATGATACTCGCAACCGAAACTGCCACTGAAACTATTGACCATAATCTACAAACATAAGAAACAACCATTGCCTTGATGACCACAACAGATTTTCTAGAGGATGTTGAAAATCATGAAAAGTTACATTTTGATGATTTGCAAAAGGATTGCCTTCTAAGGGAAGGGAGTAATTTGTTCATCAATCTTACTATCTTCATTTGAAACAACCAATTCATCCACAACAATAACATCCAATGGTTTTGGGACAACTTGTTCTTCTTCAGCAAAATCTTCATTATCTGGAACTGGAGGCAGATTTTCAATTAAGGTAGCCACATCTTGAATAACAAAAAGGTCTACATCCACGGTGTCTAAAACAATTCGCTCTTAAAATTTTTTTGCAATAAGTTTAAAGGAACAAACTTGCTGCATATTATTGCTGAAAATAATGGATGGATCATGGCTTTCTTGAGTTTTTATGCTAGCCAATTGAGAATTTTGGTTTCAGAATTTTTTTCATGGATTAAAAACTTAGGAGAAGAAGGGAATGCAAGGCAACTAGAATGATCATTTGTATTTGTGAAAATATGAGAAGATTGTTGTAAACTATCATCGGTAAGCTTTGTTTCTTCATTACAACTGGGTTTCTTGTTCTCTTGTTCTTCTAAGATGTATAGAGGTTGTGAAATTTCATCAACAAGTTCATGTGAAATTAAATCATTGAAATGCAGATTTTCTTCATTTTAAATCACGGGAGAAATAAATACTTGCTGAAAATTTTCTTGAGTGTCATAGCAGCCAACTTCTTCAACTTCTTCATGGTTGAAAGGTCTCTCATGAATAGCCTCTATAATCTCATCATCCATAAACTGGTCATCTTCATAATAGCCTACTAGGTATTGTATAAAACTTTCAAAATGATAACAACAATTTTGAACTAGCAACAATGATGGATAATGTTCTTTGTATTTCTCAAAAAATATAGTATGAAAATGCTTTAAAGAACATATACTAGCAGCTGCTAAATTTTCATACCAAAACCTGACATTTCCTTCCAAAGTAAGCATGAACATCTTCATAAGACAATCTTCATGCCACTCAACCTGTAGCCTTGATAAATGCATATGGAATTTGATAAGATGTAAAGCAACATTATTACCTCTCTCATCTTTGAACTCTGGCAAATATGATTTCCAATCTATGCAAGGCATGCGATATGGAAAGACTGGGATACTAGATCTGTCCATACGAGCATGCTTGCGTTCTATTCTTGAACTCATCTTGAAAACAATAAATAATAATTGATGAAATTACAGACCTTCACATAATGGAGTCACCATGAGTGTTCTACAATATGGATTTTTTGACAATGGAGTCGCCATGAAAACATTGAGCTCTGAATTCTTGAACATGGAGTTGTCAGGTGAAAGATTCAGACTTTTTGTGTCTGATCACTGTCCACCATCAATAATCAGATTTGGAACTTGATATACTTTTATGAGGAACATGAAATGTTCTTCTACAATATGGTCGCCATAATGTTAGCACTATGTAATTTAATAAGGCTCATAAATAATTCAGAGGTAACCACAAAACCGCTTTGGAAGTTGGGATCTAGCCCTGCCAACTTCAGAGAGGGATCTCTCTTTCATATTTAGATTTGTTTATATTGAGATATTAGGCTAGTTACAAAAGTCCAGAGTTTGGTTTACGAGTTGGCTTGGTTGGAATAACAATGGAAGATCCATTGGACAACGGAGTCTGCAAACTTAACAGGGATCTGTCTCAGATTTTCAAAGGAGTTTCACAGGGCAAGGTAGCTAAACTAACTGGATCTTTTAGATTTAAATGAAATGTGATAGAAGAAAAGATATAGGTTCAATTGAAGCTAAGGAGCAGTTAATAATTCTTTAACTTGATATTAGAAGAAAACATTTAAATTATCCACAGCCATAATCAGAGTGTATCTTTCAACAAACTATGTTCATCAACTTTTTGTAAAATAATTCAGATTTAAGAACACATAAGTATGGAAACAAAGAAATAAACTCATAGACAGTGAAAGAAGCACTTCACCAAATAATCCAACTCATGAATCATGTGAAGAATATCCTTTTTATTACTGATAAGTCCACTAAGGCTTGAAAAATATATAATATATTTCTTATATACAAAAACCAACATCTCTTACTTCAAATGATGAAGTATTTATAAAAATTTATTACAAAATATCTTGAAATATCAAGATTCATTTCAAAATATCCAAAATTGATTGTAAAAATAGAAAAAAAAGGCAACTAAAACTATTTGAAGAGTTCTGGCACTTTCCTTGAGGATTGTTGTTGATAAAGAAGAGAAATTTGAATTTGAATGTAACTCTTATATGATGAGGTGGCATCCAAGTCACTAATTGTCCATGATATTTTTCATCCTGAAATTCTGAAAAATAGGGTCCTGTGATCCATTTGTATATACTAAATCATAATAGTTGTTATACAATTGAGAAAGGTTTTTGCACATGATGATGTTAGCAACAAAAACCTCTTTTCGTTTTCGAAAATGCATTTTAAACTGCTCAGAAAGCGCGTTTGAAAATATTGGCTTAAAATAGGAAGCAAAGATTCATCTGAATCTCCCAAACCATAATAGATGTTAGAAAACCGAGAGAGGTTTTTGTACATGAGGATGTTATAAACAAAACCCTCTTTAATTTTGTTAAAAGTAATTCTCAGTTTTTTGTAAGCCATGTTTTGAATTACTGTGTTATATATGAAAAAAACATAGTTTTAACTGATCATGAAACATACATGTGATTATGGATTTGAGACCTCTGTGGTGTAATATTTTTGATTCAGTCATCAGAGATTCCACAATAATAAGATTTTTCTGCCAACGTTTCGAATCCCAACTGGGATCCATCATCAGGGCAACTTGAAGCTTCAAGTTGCCCTGATGATGGATCCCAGTTGGGATTCGAAACGTTGGCAGAAAAATCTTATTACTGTGGAATCTCCGATGACTGAATCAAACATACATGTGATGTTGAGGTGGGAGGTGACATGGAGGTGGGGGATGATGTGGAAGCACATGGTTGGTGGAAAGGAAGTGGGGGATGATGTGGAGGCACATCGTTGGTGGAAAGGAAGTGGGGTACACATGGGTCATATGGAGAAATGACGTGGAGGTGAGTGGGGACAACAGTCCAAATCGCAGGCAGTGAGTGGAGTGGGAGTGACAGCGAGGTCCAATGTCGATGGGAAAAGGGGAGAAGGTTGGCAGATTTCGGAGGGGGGTTGAAGTAGTGAGCGGTTTGTGAGGGGGGGGGGGTGAGAAATATCGCGGAGGTGACACATAGGGGTGGGATCGACAGGGAGGAAATCACTTTTCGGACCCCCCCTCGCCCTTGCAGATAAAGGTAGGATGGGTTAAGGGTGGGGGTGGGCGAAATTCCTTGTCGGCTATTGATCTGTCAACAAGTCCATCGAACCGTCAAATGGAGCGCAAAACTTAACAAATATGACAATCACCTTTTGTTGCTTGCGGGTTTTATTACATATTAATTAGTCGTGTTTAAATTACACAATCAACTTTATTAAAACAAAATTAATTTATGCTAAAACATAATTACTTTATCTTAAGGGCGCACTTTGTTTGGCAAACCCGTTTCTTTACTTTTTTCTATTTTTTCTTGCAAATAAATTTCAATATGTAGTATTATTTACAATTGGATATAATAAAAGAAAATACTCAGTCATCATTTGATCTTATGAATCATAGGACCTTAACAATGGCTCCAGCTGGGGGTGACACTCTCCTTGTGAGGTGTCAAGAACACCGTAGACTAGTAGCCTAATCCATTAAGCTCATCCCAAGCCTGCAACATGTTCTGTCATAAAATCTCTATGACTGAAAAAACTCTCAAAATGAAATCAAAACCATTTTGCAAATTGAAATATGAAATATACACTGAACTAAAAGTTGTAATGCTAGCTAAAAATGAAACTGAAAATACTGCAAAGATGCTCAGAGTACTGAGCTTATTGGCACACACCTACTCACTCTAATATGTTGAAATGACAGCAATATAAAGTAATAACAACTTTCCAATGCAACCAATTGAGCAAATGGATACTTAATTGAATTTTGCTCATAATTCTCATGAGAAGGTAGAAAAGATATGATACTCGCAACCCAAACTATCACTGAAACTGTTGACCATAATTTGCAAACATAAGAACAACCATTTTCCTTGATGATTGTAATAGATTGGCTAGAGAATCTTGAAAAACATGAAAAGTTACATTTTGATGATCTGCAAAAGGATTGCCTTCTAAGGGAAAGGGAGTAATTTGTTTATCAATCTTACTATCTTCATTCGAAACAACCAATTCATCCACAACAATAAAATCCACAGTTTTTGGGACAACCTATTCTTCTTCAACTTTATGAAACTGGAGGCAAATTTTCAATTAAGATAGCCACATCTTAAATAGCAAAAAAGTCTACATGGATGACGTCCAAAACAATTTTCTCTTTTAAAATTTTTGCATTAAGTTTAAAGGAACAAACTTGCTGCATATTATTGCTGAAAATAATTCTGAGCTTTTATGCTAGCAAACTCAGAATTCTGATTTTCAGAATTTTTTTTCGTGGATTAAAAACTCAGGAGAAGAAGGGAATGCAAGACAACTAGAGCAATCATTTGTATTTGTGAGAATCTGAGAAGATTGCTGCAAACTATCATCGGTAAGCTTTGTTTCTTCATTATAACTAGGCTTCTTGTTCTCTTAATATGTATAGCGGTTGTGAAATGTCATCAACAAGTTCATATGAAATTAAATCATTGAAATGCAAATTTGCTTCATTTTCATTCATGGGAGAAAATAACTACTTGCTGAAAATTTTCTTGAGTGTCATAGCAGGCAACTTCTTCAACTTCTTCATGGTTGAATGGTCTCTCATGAATAGCCTCTATAATCTCATCATCCATAAACTGATCATCTTCATAATAACCTACCAGGTATTGTATAAACTTTCAAAATGATCACAACAGTTTTGAACTAGCAACAAAGATGGATAATCTTCTTTGTATTTCTCAAAAAATATAGTATGAAAATGCTTTAAAGAACATATACTAGGAGTTGGTAAATTTTCATACCAAGACTTGGCATTTCCTTCCAAAGTAAGCATGAACATCTTCATAAGACAATCTTCATGCCATTCCACCTATAGCCTCCATAAATGCATATGGAATTTGATAATATGTAGAGCAACAATACTACCTCTCTCATCTTTGAACTCTGGAAAATATGATTTCCAATCTATGCAAGGCATGTGATGTGGAAAGCCAGGGATACTAGATCTGTCCATAGGAGCATGCATGTGTTCTATTGTTGAACTCATCTTGAAAACAATCAACAATAACTGATGAAATTATAGACCTTCACATATTGGATTCACGATGAGTGTTCTACAATCTGATTTTTTTGACAATGGAGTCACCATGAAAGCTTTGAGCTTTGGATTCTGGAACATGGAGTCGCCAGGTGAAATATTCAGCATTTTTGTGTCTAATCACTGCCCACCATCAGTAATCAGATCTGGAACTTGATACACTCTTTTGAGGAACATGAAATGTTCTTCCCTAGTATGGTTGCTAGAATGTTAGCACTCTGTAATTTAATAAGGCTGAGAAATAATTGCACAGGTAACCACAAAACCACTTTGGAAGTTGGGATCTAGCCCTGCCAGCTTCAGAGAGGGATCTCTCTTTCATATTTAGATTTGTTTATATTGAGATATTAGGCTAGTTACGAAAGCTCAGAGTTTGGTTGGAATAACAAGGGAAGAGCCTTTGGGCAATGGAGTTTGCAAACTTAACAGGGATTTGTCTCAGATTTTCAAAGGAGTTTCACAAGGCAAGGTAGTTGAACTAACTGGATCTTTTAGATTTAAATGAAATGTAATACAAGAAAATATATAGGTTCAATTGAAGCTAAAAAGCAGTTAATAATTCTATTAGAAGAAAACATTTAAATTATCCACAGCCAGAATCAGAGTGTATCTTTCAACAAATTATGTTCATCAACTTTCTGTAAAATAATTCAGATTTAAGAACACATAAGTATGGAAACAAAGAAATAAACACATAAACAATGAGAAAAGCACTTCACCAAATAGTTCATCACATGAATCCTGTGAAGAATGTCTTTTTTCTATTGATAAGTCCAATGAGGCTTGAAAAATATACAATAGCTTTCTTCTGTACAAAAACCAACATCTCTTACTTCATATGATGAACTATTTATAAAAATTTATTACGAAATATCTTGATTTAACATATCAAGATTCATTTCAAAATATCCAAAACTGATTGTAAAAATAGAACAAAAATGAAGGCAACTAAAACTATTTGAAGCGTTTTGGCACTATCCTTGAGGATTGTTGGTGATAAATAAGAGAAATTTGAATTTGATTGCAGCTCTTATTTAACGAGGTGAAATACAAGTCACTAATTGTCCATGAGCTTTTTCCTCCCAAAATTCTAAAAAATAGGGTCATGGCATCCCTTTGTATATCCTAAACCATAGTAGTTGTTAGAGAACTGAGAGATGTTTTTGTACATGATGATGTTAGCAACAAAAACCTCTTTCAGTTTTTGAAAATTTATTTTCACCTGCTTGGAAAGTTCATTTGAAAATATTGACTAAAAACAAGAAAATTCAGGAAAACATACCTGCAAAGCTCCATACAAATCTCCCAAACCATAACAGATGTTAGAAAAGTAAGAGAGGTTTTTGTATATGAGGATATTATAAAAAAAATGTCTTTCATTTTGTGAAAATTCGTTCTCAGTTGTTTGTAAATCATGTTTTAAATTACTGTGTTGTATATGAAAAAAACATAGTTTTACCTAACCATGAAACATACATATGACATGGAGGAAGGAGGTGTCATGGAGGAGGGGGATGATGTAGAGGCACATAGTTGGTGGAAAGGAAGTGGGG
This sequence comes from Pinus taeda, assembly GCA_000404065.3. NCBI lineage: Eukaryota > Viridiplantae > Streptophyta > Pinopsida > Pinales > Pinaceae > Pinus > Pinus taeda. The sequence goes on from APFE031306643.1 coordinate 131,426, forward strand.
TCTGCAAGAGTGATATGGAGAAATGACATGGAGGTGAGTGGATACAACAGTCTAAGTGGCAGGCAGTGAGTGGTGCAAGAGTGAGAACGAGGTCAAATGTCGGTGGGAAAAGGGGAGAAGGTTGGCGAATTTTGGAGGGGGGTCGAAGAAGTAAGCGGTTTTTGAGGGGGGGGGGTATGAAATAGCGTGGAGGTGACACGTTAGGGTGGGACTGATGGGGATGAAACCACTTTTCAGACCCCCTGCCCGCATAGATAAAGGTAGGATGGGTATGGGAGCTGAAAATCCTTGACGGTTGTTGATCTAATGAGGAGTCCATCGAACCGTTGGATGGAGCACAAAACTTAACAGATACGATAGTCGCCTTTTGTCTCTTACGGGTTTTATTACATATTAATTAATTATGTTTAAATTATATGATTAACTTTATTAAAACAAAATTAATTTATGTTAAAACATAATTACTTTATCCTAAGGGTGCATTTTGTCTTACAAGCCCATTTTTTTACTTTTTCTATTTTTTCTTGGAAATAATTTGCAATATGCAGTATTATTTACAATTGGATATACTGAAAGAAAATACTCAATCATCATTTGATCCTATGAATCATAGGACCCTCATATGTTGGACAAAAGATGATAACTATAACTCTATTCTTCTGAATCAAGTAGATTGAAAAAGTCATAGCCAAGTACTGGTTCATGATGTTGTCATAAAAAATTTAACATATGAGGATAAAGATGCAAAAGTAGAGATAGTTAACATTTATAAAAAACCACAAACATTGATTAACTATCCTATATATTTATGTTCAAATGAAGGAGATTAGGTTTTGGATTTATTTTAAGGTTCATGCAAGTTTTATTATATAAAAATATTTTTTAATATTTTTTTTATGTGTTTATATTAATTTACTTATTGCTTTTGTGCTTGATGATTAGGTACAACACTAGCATGTTTCCTACAAAAAGAAAGAATTTGCATTGCGGTTAAAAGAGACCCACTACAATTCAATTTTATTCAACAAAGAATTAATGCTCTTCAATTTCTTCGAGATGCAATGCAAGAAGTTGGCTTGAGGAAAGGAGATTCTAATGAATCATGTGTGGCAAAGAAGGCAAAGGAACCTCAACCACCATTATATGGAATGATTAGAAATAACACTTTGGGAGATTTGCAGACATGAAAGATCCATTAGAAGAGGAAAATGAGGAAACTCAAGGAGAAAATATTGTGGGAGAAGAAAATAATGAAGTTGTAGAAGATGATGAACATGGATTATATGATATTGTTGCTGACATTTAAGTTATGATTGCAAATCAAGCTCAATTTTAAGAGATCTTCATTAGTTTTATTGCTGGAAATAATACTGAGAGGGGGGGGGTGGGGGGTGAATCAGTATTAGCAAATCAATAATCTTTTCGTTTCCATTATCAGATTCATATATGCTACTTCAGTTAAGGATACCTGCGTATATATGCAAATGTGTTTAATGCAACTAGCGTATATCCAGTAAACTTATGATTCAGTTAGTTGATCTTCGATGAGTGCATCAGAACATTATTAACCATATAAACAGTAAACAGGTGTAGTAAAACAAAACAGATCATCACACATAAGAAGCACACATGAACACCATGATATAAGGTGGAAACCCAATGTGGGTGAAAACCCCTACTGCAATTCGTCTCTATCTTTCTTTAATAAGAAACTTCCTTTTACAATATTTTTGTACTAGTGCAGTCTTATACCAGTACGCAGGCTTCTACCTGCAGAAGGCTACAACCTTCTCTCGTTCTCCAGCTTCTCCTGGAAGGGAGCTATAACCCCCTTTACTTTTGTACTAGCTGATCTGATTACTAGCAAGTAGGCGCCGACCTACTGAAGGCTATGATCTTCTTTCTTCCTCGAGGGACCACGTTTCATAAATTTTCATACCGGATACTCCTGAAGCACAACACCGTAATTTGAAGGCCACTTTTCATCCAATTTTCATACTGGACCCATCAACAACATTGAAGCTCAAAATCAATATCACTGCCAATCATCAATCTCTGAATCACCCAACACTGAATCACTGAAACCCTGTCAATAAAAACACAGTCATCAGAACACAAAGCAGATCACAAAACTCTACAACAATTTTCAGATCAAACTGTATAATTAAAAATCATGCATTAGAGTGCATACGCTACTTGGAAGAGCCTAACCAATGTGTATACGCTGGTTCACCAAAGTGAACCAACGTACATGTCATCAAATAATTACTTATAACTTCGCTGCACTTCCCAACTTCAGAGATACCCAAATCATTACATATACAAGGACAATACGTGTGCTAGCAACCAGATCTAGTCCATCAAACCACATAAAGATAAGTCATTATGATCCTGATCCATTATTAGATCTCATCCATCAATACTGAAGCTAAACACAATCAACCAATCTGAATATGCAAAATACTAACACCAGTAAACAGTCACCAGAAATCAGAACTTTGCATCAACAACTAGAACCACCTGTGATTTCAAACATCATAGTTTATATGGTATACACTATTTAGACATATCTAACCTGCATATGTATGCGCTTTTATCATAGTCAACCAGCGTATACATCTGTAAATATTCATTCATGAATTGCAACTATTCCAAACTTGAGTTATACCCAGATCATAATATTTACAGAACATTACATGCGTCAGTATATAGATCTAGAATAAGCATGATCAAACCGTATAGAGATGATTCATTCCAAGCCATTAGATCCCGATCTATCCTTAGATCATGTTCTCCATCAACCACTGAGATTCCACCTTAGCTCAGATCAAGCAAAGCATCATGAACCCATAACCTGCATACTAGATCTCATACTTCATCGGATATTCAAGACTTTTTGAATGAGTTTTCCTAATGAATTTCTCCTCCTTTTATAGTCTTAGGCCTTGCTCAATACCATGTTCCAAAACCATATAGAATCAATACCTTGGACCAAATACCTGGGGTCAATACTTTGGACCAAATACCATGGACCAATGCCAAAATACCATGGACCAAAACCAAGTTTTCCAAACTGTATGCGCTTTTCTGTGCATGAAAGTGTGGGTATACGCATACGTGTCTTTTGGTCTGTGAACTTGCGTGTATACACGGCTTTGTCAACAAGAACCTGCGTATACCTCCTTTTTCGTTATTATGAGAGCCTGTGAGCCCGAACTGTGATCTATCATCTTAATGAGTTGCCATTGCACATTACATCTGAACTGATTCCTTTGAGCTACCCTGCATCCCATGTATTCTGTCACATCTGATATCTCTTCTGTAGATTCATCTAGTTATTTATAAGTGACTTGTTCTGCTACAAGTGGGTTTCCATCAAGTACAACAAATGCATCATAATGCCAACAGTCTCCCCCTTTGGACTTGATGGCAGCAACCACACCAAGTCACTCTCCCCCTTTAACATCAACGGCAAAGGGCAAACCAAGATATTCTCTTTCTTGTTATGCATTCCGCTGTCCATACTCCCCCTGAGTACCTGTTGAAATCTCTGATTGAGCTCCCCCTTTGTATATGCCAAGATGTATCAATCCGTCCATGCTCCCTCTGAGTACATGCTGAAATCTCTACTCTGTTAAAGTGTGTTGTTCATGCTCCCCCTGACTGTAAGCAAGGTCTACAAAAAGATGTTCTACAAGAAGAACATGACTCTATACATCATAAATGATCTTCCTATCACCAAAGACTCATACATATATCCATCTCCCAACCAAGTGCAGATATACCAATATTGACTCATCCACCCAACGAAGTGGGGATACACCAAAAGCTTATACATGATAAAACGATAAAAATACATCATCCATCCCAGGCATAGTGGGGAAACAAGATAGGTCGTTACATGACCTTGATAATAAAAGAAATACATGACATAAAGACTAAATGTCTAAGACAAGACTATGATAGTTATTAGCAGGTATCATCATCACTATATGATCTGCTCCATAGGCATCTATCAACAGCATCCAGATCAACAACTTGTATATGTCCATTAGTGTAGGAGTCATCAACCTGTAATCAAGGTATGTCTGCATATAGATATCAACTCATCCTTTTGAACATTATCATAGCCTTCCATGAATGAATTCATCCATGGATCATCACTTGAGAACATCCCTCATCTGCGTCAATCAATCATATGTAAGCATCAAGCTATCATCATATAGGTAAGAACTCACCATCATCATGTCTCCAACAACACAACTTTGAATAATCATCCATGTATCCAGCATAATGTATATAGCATTATGTATCTTGAGCTCAAGGCTTCTTGATATCATTAACAACAATGATCCTTATTCTATGTGAGCGCCAAGAACTATAGGAATCCTACATCATAGCTGTATTATATGTTCCTTATCAAGATGTGCATTCAAGTTTTGTACTTCTCCTTATCCATATGAAGATCACCATGTAAGCAACATATATGCATCATCAGAGAATCAACCACAAATATGATCTGAACACCAACTATGTAACCCCAAGAATCATATGAGATTTTGTCATGGATAACTCATAACCATATCATAACGAGATGTATAATTTAGCCATATATGCATCATCACCAAGTACTTCTAACCATAATGCCAACAATGCATTATTCAAAGCATATGCTCCCCCTAAACTTGTGCCATCTTGTTTACTGTTAGATCTGATCTTGCATATATCAGCAAGAAGTATCAAGGCATCATCATCATCAAGTTAGGATCAAAACACTTCTAAACATCTTACAAGTATCAAGACATTCCCATACATCATCAAAAGATTATAACCATTATCAAAGAGAGCAAATAATGGACTGAATCATATCATACCCTTTCTCCTGAGCCTGTCCCACTGCTTTTCCTCAAACTAACATATACATGACTATGTAGTGTCTAACTCGTGTATATACACGAAGTTTCTTCATGAAATTTGCGTATGAGATTTAGGACACTAAAGTTTTACACTTTCAGCTCCCTCTGAGTCTGTTATGTCTATAAATTGTGCTGTGCCACATCTTTCTGACTGTACTTCCTTCTTCTTCCATATCTTCAAGTGTGATGATGTTTTCTCCTTTTGGTATGGTGCCCGTACTTTGTTCCTCCATTCCTTTGCTATATGTCCCATCTTGTTACATGCATAACATCTTACATGTTTCATATTCCTTCTGTAGCAATCAACAATTTTGTGACCAAACATATTGCAAGAGAAACAATATCCCTTAAAGTACCTGGAATGTGATGATCTTTTTGTGTGACAGTCTTGACCCATTCTACTTCTACATCTCGCTGCAACATATCCAATATTGTGACATACATAAAATTCAACATTATTCATAGGAGGAAATAATCGTCTATCACTTCCACAGTTAGGAGAAAAATATTTTCTTTGAGGAATTTCTTTCCTTGGCTGTTGATGGGGTTGTCCTCTTATCTCCTTGTTGATCATTTTAGATTTCTCATTAGAGTTCCTTGCCTCACCTTGTGAGCTAGATTCATCTTCAACAGATTCATAAAAAGCAAGGCCAGTTTTGATAGCAGGAGACCTTTGACTACTAAGAATATCATCTAAGATCTTAGTACTATCTTGAAATTGTAAGAGCTTATCATTTTCTTCTAATTTATCTTTTAGAATATTTACCTCAACTTGATGTTGTTATTCCTTTTCAAGATATTGTTTCTTCATGATTCATTCAACTTTTCTTCCTTCTTCCAACTAACGCCTTAATTCAAAAACTTTGGTTTCTTGTTTTTGAAGAGCTTGGAGTAGTTCTTTGTTCTGCTTATTTGATTCTTCAAGATCGTCTTTTAGCGAGAGGATCTTGGCTTCAAGATTTTCATAGTAACTAGATCTATCTTTGAGTTTCTTGATTGTTGTGCTCCTTTCATTGACTTCATTGCTTAATGATGTCACTTCATCTTGCAACTTTTGACATTGATCTTCCTTTTCCTTGAATAACTTCCTTACCTTGTTTCCTTCCTTTAGTTGAGCTTTTAGTTTGGTAGCTTCTTCTTTGAAGGCACATTCCCTTTTGTTCAATAGATCTTGTTGATCTTTAATTTTGTCCGTAAGCCTTTTAAATTCTGTCTCAATTTGATATCTTTCATCCTCACCCATAAGAGCAAGTTCAGTTGTTTCGCTGTCACTTTCATCATCTTCAAATTGATGGAGAAATGTATCACCAGATAATAACAAACTCATCCCTGATAGCTCTTTTGCTTGTTCATCTTCATTCTGAGGTGATTCTGAATCTGAAGTGTTGCTTCCACATATTCCCCAATCAATTCTTCCACCATCATAGTTCTTCTGAGATGTCTTCTTCTTCTTAGGCGCTTTCTTCTTAAGCTTCTTTCCCATTGTTCTATGGATGTCCTTCAAGTGATCAAGCTTCTACCAAAGGACCTGCTCTGATACCAATTGTTGGAAATAATACTGAGAGGGGGGGGGGGGGTGGGGTGAATCAGTGTTAGAAAATCAATAATCTTTTCATTTCCATTATCACATTCATATACGCTACTTCAGTTAAGGATACCCGCGTATATATGCAACTAGTGTATATCCAGTAAACTTATGATTTAGTTAGTTGATCTTCAATGAGTGCATCAAAACATTATTAACCATATAAACAATAAACATGTGCAGTAAAACAAAATAGATCATCACACAAGAAGTACACATGAACACCATGATATAAGGTGGAAACCCTATGTGGGTGAAAACCACCTACTACAATTCGTCTCTATCTTTATTTAATAAGAAACTTCCTTTTACAATATTTTTGTATTGGAGTAGTCTTATACCAGTACGCAGGCTTCTACTTGCAGAAGGCTATAACCTTCTCTAGTTCTCTAGCTTCTCATGGAAGGGAGCTACAACCCCCTTTGCTTTTGTACTAGCCGATCCGTTTACTAGCACGTAGGTGCCGACCTACTGAAGGCTACGATCTTCTTTCTTAATCCTCTAGGGACCACGTTTCATAAATTTTCATATTGGATACTCCTAAAGCACAACACCATAATTTGAAGGCCACATTTCATCCAATTTTCATACTAGACCCATCAACAACATTGAAGCTCAAAATCAATTATCACTGCGATACAACCAATCATCAATCTCTGAATCACCCAACACTGAATCATTGAAACCCTGTCAATAAAAACACAGTCACTAGAACATAGAGCAGATCACAGAACTCTGCAACAATATTCAAAGCCAACTGTATCATTAAAAATCATGCATCAGAGTGCATACTCTACTTGGAAGAGCCTAACCAGCGTGTATACGCAACTTCACCAAAGTGAACCAGTGTATATGTCATCAAATAATTACTTATAACTTCGTTGCATTTCCCGACTTCAGACATACCCATATTATTACATATACAAGGATAATACGTGTGTTAGAACCCAGATCTAGTCCATCAGATCACATAAAGATAAGTCATTATGATCCTGATCCATTATTAGATCTCATCCATCAACACTGAAGCTAAACACGATCAACCAATCTGAATATGTAGAATACTGACACCAGTAAACAGTCACCAGAACTTAGAACTTTTCATCAACAACTAGAACCACCTGTGATTTCAAACATCATGGTTTATATGGTATATGCTATTTAGATGTATCTAACCTACATATGTACACGCTTTTATCATAGTCAACTAGCGTATACATCCGTAAATATTCATTCATGAATTGCAGCTATTCCAAACTTGAGTTATACCTAGATTATAATATTTACAGAACATTACACACGTCAGTATACATATCTAGAATAAGCATGATCAAACCGTATAGAGATGATTCATTCCAAGCCATTAGATCCTGATCTATCCTTAGATCTTGTTCTCCATCAACCGCTGAGATTCCTCCTTAGCTCATATCAAGCAAAGCATCATGAACCCATAACCGGCATACTTGATCTCATACTTCACCAGATATTCAAGACTTTCTGAGTGAGTTTGCCTAATGATCTTCTCCTCCTTTTATAGTCTTAGGCCTTGCTCAATACCATGGTCCAAAACCATATAGAATCAATACCTTGGACCCAATACCCGGGGTCGATACTTTGGACCAAATACCATGGACCAAATACCATGGACCAAAACCAAGTTTTCCAAACTGTACGCGCTTTTCTGTGCATGAAAGTGTGTGTATATGCATACGCGCCTTTTGGTCTGTGAACTTGCGTGTATACACGACTTTGTCAACGGGAACCTGCATATACCTCCTTTTTTGTTATTCTGAGAGCCTTGTGAGCCTGAACTGTGATCTATCATCTTAATGAGTTGCCATTGTACATTACATCTGAATTGATTCCTTTGAGCTGCCCTGCATCCCATGTAATCTGTCACATCTGATATCTCTTCTGTAGATTCATCTAGTTATATATAAGTGAGTTGTTCTGCTACAAGTGGGTTGCCATCAAGTACAACACATGCATCATAATGCCAACATTTACTTGTAATGCTTTGACTTTGAGATTTTATGAGAGGAATGGGCGGCATTTGATTATTGTTGTTATATGTTCAATATTGTATTATATGCTTTCACTTTAATTTTTTATGTGAATCATTTTTTTTTTTTTTTTTTTTTTTTTTTTGGTAAAAAACTGTGATTACTTATTATTATTTATTTATTTATAATATAAAATTCATAAAAAAATGATATTTTTAAAAGTTTTTTTTGTTATGATTTTCCCATGAAAATCGTTTATTTGATATATCATTTTTGACAAAAAGTCTGAAAATGTGTATTTTTTGTCAAATGTTTAAATTTTTTGTTTTTTAGAGACAATTATTTGATGTGCATTGAAATATTAATTAACATTACATAAACATATCGAAAATGCTAACTTTAAAATATTGACCAATTTTATTTTTTTTTAACTACGCGAAAAAATTAAGATTTCATTACAAAAAATGAAAAGGAAGATAAAAACAAACAAATACATAAATACACTTAAAAAAACTCTTAGGGAAGAAGAAGAAATTAGAAAATTTAAAGTGTCAAAAATCAACCCTGTAAAAAAATGGGGTTGACGCTGCATGAACACTTTTCAAATTAGCATGAAAATCATTAACATCTAAAAAAAAAAAAAATTTAAAATTTCTCAAAATATGCTAAAAAAAAGGTGTACTTTGAATCACCACTTTTCAAAATCGGGTGATTTTTTGCTACCTCAAAAAAAGGGGTACTAGGTAATTTTTGTGTTTGATCAGTAACTATGTTTTATGTTTATGCGTGTCATTTTATTGTTGTTATGGTTACATGCATGATAACTGCTAATTGTTCATTGTGGTCATATGCATGATGACTATGATCATTATAGTTAAGATCTTGATGTTATATGTATCGTGTTAATCTAGATTGACCTGTGTAAATGGTTATGGTTATGATATTCATGTATGAGTCATTATACTTGTGATATTGTATAGTACTAATCTGGACCGACTTGTGCAAATGTGATAGCCTCCCTTGAGATATATTGAGGTATCAGTTTGGTTGTGTCATCTATTTGGTTTATCTAGCATGATATGTTTATAGGTTGTCTGAATGTTTGATTAATTGCATGATATGAGTACGTGTCTATAAGATTGCATGAAGGAATGATCTTGTTTTAAGCCAGTTGTACTGATACAATATGTGTCGAGATATATGATATGTACTTGAGTGTAAGCGGGTGTTAGTTGTAGTAGTATGACCGTGAGTTGATTATGGCATGATTGTTAGTCTTGGTCAAGGTTGATTTCAAATTAATAGACATAATTTCTTGATCTTTGGAACATGTAGCTGACATGTGTGAACAATTGTAGGCAACATGTTTGATATTAGCGTGATAAGGTTACAATTGATTTGTTTATATAACTAAAAGTTGGGCGATGTGAGAGTACATAGTAAGACTCAATTGTAGCAAGGTAAAAAGGCAAAAGAAAGGCATTCGGTGAGAATTCCTTTGGCTATGTTTGGAAACGCACTTCCAAACGAATGAGTGTTTTGCATGAGTATAAGAAGTCTTCTTCATCTTGATTTTGTTTGACATTATATGGACATGTATTTGATAGGTATAACAACTGGTTTTTAGTTATGGTAGGATTCGTTAAGGAATCAGAATCTCGTGAGAGATGATGTATGTGCATGTTCAGATTTAGGGCAGTGTGCTTGGCACAACAAGGTAAGGTAACCGTTATATTGTTGTTTATTTATGCACTGACAATTATGTGTTTATGGTAGTATGATGCAAGGAATTGCATGGAAAATGAGGCTACTATAAAATCTTGAAGAAGGATCAGGTTGAGCTTTCCTTGGAAGCATTGGGAATCCATGGGGATTGAGTCATTGTGCTTGTTGCTAGTCTTGTGCTTTCAGTGCTTTCAGATTTGTTTGCACTTGATTTGCAGTTTTGTTTATGTCTAGTGTATAGCCCTACCACTTTGCTTGTGGTGTCGTATTGCTATTGGTTTTTCATGGTTTCTATTTTTTGCTTTGTGTTCTTGCCTTTTATGTTTTTGGAGTCTTGGGATTTGGTTGGGGAAAGAGGAAAGTTAGTGGAGTTTGAGGAGAGTTCAATGAAATTCAATAGGGAATGTAAGACCTGGATGAAGCTCGGTGCATAAGTAAGGCCAATTGGAGGCAATAATATGACAACTAGTTAGACTGTTTGGGCCCATTGGGATAAAAGGACGGTGGCAAGACAATCATGAGAAAGATAGCATGAAAGGTAAAGTAAATGGATTTTGAGGCGTCAGATGGCTTGGCTATGTTGGGAATTGTTGTTCTCAATGTTGTGCATGTTGTGCACGAATAAAGGGAGTTCTCTTCACCTTGACCTTATGATATCTAGTAATCGCGTTGTGATTAGGATTATACTAGTGTCTATATATGTATAAAGTATGTATGTATGCCATTGTCTGACAGGGTTGTTAGGGATCATGATTGTTTTATTCTAGTATTTATATGTATACATGTATGTATGTATTTCATTGTTCGACAGGTTGTAAGGGATCGCTCTTCTGGAGGAATGATTTCTTATGCAAGTGAATGGCATGAAGAGGTTCCTGGTTCATGAGGAATCAAGTGGGAAATGTAGCCCTCACAGATCTATGAGGTTAGTATCATGTGGATATGAATTGATATTATGTGATTATGCTATGTTCATGTTTATGATATTGATAGGTTATGCCGAGGGATACATTAGTGGAATGAAAGCAGTGCAATCTGCGACATGTTGGAACAAGCATGAATAGTGGAAAGACATTAGAAGCAAGGTTGCTTGGTAGAGTCAGTGTGTGGTCTTTGGATGTGAAATACCACTGATGTGTATTTGTTATACATGTTGTACCTATAGTCTTGTGTTCATGTTGCATATTCGATATTGTGTACATGTGGCGTTGTGTGCATATTGTATGTGCGGTACTATGTACATCTAGTGCCATGTGTGTGTTGCATGTGCATTATTGTGTACATATAGTGTTGTGTGCATGTTGGATATGCGATGTTGTGTACATATAATTTTGTGTGTGTGGTGTATGTGCAATTTTGTGTACATATGGTGTTGTGTGCATGTTGTATATGCGATGTTGTGTGCATATTGCACGTGGTGTTGTGTGCATGTGGTGCTATGTACATGTGGTACATGTGGTGTTGCATGCATGTGGTGTTGTGTACATGTTTTGCAGGTGGTGTTGTGTACACATTGTGTAGGTGGTGCTGTGTACATGTGGTATTGTGTACACATTGTGCGATAAGTGCTATGTACATGTGGTATTGTGTACATATCATACATGTTGCGTTGTATACATGTGGTACTATGTTAAGTGTACTGTGTAGTCATTATATTCTGACATGTGTATTTGTTGTGTTGTACTATGTGTATGTATATGTATTGTGTTGAACAACAGGAGTAGGTGTATGTATTGTGTTGTGGTGTACATTGAGTGTAGGTGTATGTGTTGTGTGGTACACCATGTGTGGGTGTATGCGTGTGATGTACATGGTGTATATGTGTAGTTGATGGAAGAGAAGAAAAGGCACTGAGTGTTTTCGAGTTTGGAAACCGATTCGGTGTGTGTACAAAAATGACAAAAAGCAAAGGTAGAAGCAAAGAATTATTTGAAGGATAAGTATCAATATTTTATTATGCATGTGATATATGATTTTGACTTATGATTATTACATGTGATTTATGATGGTTGCATTTTGAGCTAACAGGATGTGATATGCTTATACGCGATGATTTGGTAAATGACCTAGTTTGACTTGTTATGACAGGAAGTAAACAAAATTGCAAGTGTAACTTGTTGACGAGTTAAAAATGAGATATGATATGAATTTATTTCATTTCATTTTGAATCTAATGACAATTATGTACTTGGTACAAGGAAACATGAAAATGCTCGGTTTGGGTGGTTGAAACTAGCTACAAGAATTAGCAGCAGCAACAAAAGGAATTGGAATAGGTAGCAGTATGTTGTTAAAGCACTTTAGGAGTAGGGCCATTATGGGAGACTGGTACCCAATAGTGTCAATTTGTTTCCATGAGCATGATATGACCGATATGATGGTTTTGAGGGGGGGATATGCCTTGGTTTCTGGACCTTTTGATGCGAGGAAACCTTTCCAAGGGAGCGATCGCCTGAGGGACTGTGTAGCAGAGAAGGGAATGTCAAGGAACACATTGATTTTGGTCATTAGCATTACCAGATGGAATCAAAACCACATTGGGAGTGTGCCCTGGAACAATGAGTCGATAATTGTTCACTGAGAGGACAAGTGGCACAAGATTGTAGCGCTAGACATCGGATGTAGGTTTGACTTTTCCAGTGGATTCCAAACTTCCTGGGAAGGAGGTGAATCCTGGTGCTACTTTGAGGGTGGGGGTATGAGCCTTTCGATTCTCTTATTGTTGATGTAAGCATTGTATCCTTTTATTTGTTGGTTAGAGAAAATGTGCATATGTATATGTGTATATTATTGTAAATACTGTATCGAGCTGGATTTATAAAGCTCCATAAACAATATTATTATTTGTTGGTTGAAGCAAATGTGTATGAGTATATATGTGGCTGTTATTATAAATATCATAATGAGTTGTGTTATAAAGCTCCAGTAAACGATATGTTTTTCCATTATTAGCAGTGGTCATTGTAAATACTGCAACGAGTTGTGTTATAAAGCTCCATAGTTAGTATGTTTTTGTTTTTAGCAGTCATGCTAGTTATAGGTGTCACAAAACACCAAGGATGGTGTTCCCCCAAGGGGGAGGGTTTTGTAGAAGGCCCAATTAAAACTTCATGTAAAAAAAAGCATAAGACAAAGGTCACATATTCCAAGTTGAATGGTAGGCAAAAAATCTTAGTGGGTGTCACTTCAGTTTATTAATGGCTATGGAAATTGACAAAGGCATTGACAAAGGTAAAGAGGAATTAATTGACATTTTATTTATGAAAATAAAAGAAAATAGGAGAAAAGGAAGGTGAAAGGTCACATATTTGCATGAGAGGGAAATTAAAGGAAAATGAAGAAATTAGAGGCCTCACTCATAAAAAGGATTCTGAGAATCAGTTCATGGTTTTTTGCCAGTGTTATCTTTTTGAAAATTATATGGTGGAGCTCTCTCTCATACTCTTGCAACCTTAGAGTATTCTTGGAGCATTATAAAATTCACTTGGATTGGAAAATAAGGAAAAGGAAAGTAGGAAAGAAAAAGGGAACAATGGGATCAACAACTACAATGGGATTGCTTTGCATGTATCCAGTTGGATGTATAGTTTCCTTGCTAGTTTCGGCATGCATGGTACATGCATGTGTTTTATTGGTTATGAGCTGTCATTGGTATGGATGATTTCCTATATTGGCATTGGTTTTTCCTAGCCTTTCCATTTCTTGGATAGCCATGGTGTTGTGGGTTTTCCCATTTGTTTCCGATTGGTTGTCATGTTTGTTATGGTTGTGGGTTGAGTTACTAGTTCTCAGAGCCTTGGTTGGACAAATTCTCTGGAAGACGTAGAACAACTTAGGTTGAGTTACTAGTACTAAAAGCCTTTGTTAGAAAAAACACTCTGGAGCCCTTGGTGGGTTGAGTTACTAGTCCTGGAGCTTTGGTTGGAGAAATGCTCTGGAGCCCTATGACAACTGTAGGTTGAGTTACTAGTCCTAGAAATGGGTTGGAACAAATGCTTGGAAGCCCTGGATAGCTTGGGTAGAGACCGATCTGGTGATGGTTAGTGATGCCTGACCATGAGGTGGAATCACTGGTTGAGGGTTGAGGTCGTTTAGCCTTTGGAAGCCCTAGTTTGGTTTTGTTTCGGCTATTCCATGAGATCCCAAATTCATGCTTGGAATATGGCGCGGGGTGATTGTCTTAAAGAAAGATTTGGTTAAGCCCAATCTATGGATGGGTGGTACATGGAAGTTCCTAACTTGGTTGGCATTTTCATATTTTAATAAGATGTATTTTCTATTATGATCTATCAGCATATATACTGGTTATGATAGTAATATTATGGCTGAGTTTCTATGGTTTCTATGTTGGTTATATGCGGTATGATGTTTATGGCTATTGACATGTTTGATGAATATAAGAATGGTTTATGAATGCATGGACCAACAAATGTTATTCCAATTATTATGAGAGCGCATTAGACCTTCTTAATGGTTCTTAGATAAGTATCAGACCCCTATGTTTAAATATGCATTCATGACCTGTAGATTATATGTTCGCCACGTGTTTGACGAAATGTTTGTCATGATTGGGCTTGGTTAGGTCAATTCCTTGATCAATTTTTGTGTTAGAAGCTTTATTTTTGTGTCATTTATTGTTTTAGAAAGTTTCGTCAAGTTATGGGAAGTGACATGGAGGCCAGCCCTAAAAAGGTGGCACAAATTTCGCGCTTGTAGACACAATATTGGGAAAATGTGACTATAGTTATTGCCTTGTAGGCTTATGCATGCGACTAGAGACCTATAGTCACATGGATGTAGGTTTATGCATGCGACTGGGAGTCTAGGTCAATGAAAAAAGTAATCTGACTCAGGGTTTGGGCACCTGGAGGGGTGGTTTAGCTCTTGTGGATCTTATAGCTCTTGAGGAAGCTCAATAAGGTTTCAATTTGTCAATTCCACTTCCTTAATTGTACTTAGGAGGTTGATTCATCTCTTTGTCACATATTTACCTAGGTGGATCGGTGAACTTGGGTAAGAGTGGGAGGAGGGTGTTACAACCTACTAGGAATTAATATTTTTGTCCTCTTGCCACTCAACCAATAATTACTATTTTAGAAGATTTTAAAGCTATGGTGCATGGACTATCTTTCTTAAGTTCATTGGTTGGCCTTGTTGACAAATTTCATAATTTTATCAAGAGTTATGAATGACTTTATGGTGATAGCCAAGAGATATTAGCATAGGCCATGAAAAAAATATGGCATGGAGGGAGTCTTGGGAGTAGAGTTATGTAAAGGACTTGTTAGCTTCAAGAAGACAATTGATATCAATGAAAGCATAATTGGAAAAGTGCAAAATCAAACTAGTGCTTCTATAGGTTGTCTTAGCGTTTCGTAATTTCAAGGCTGAAGAAAAAACCACGGAGGCAACATTAAAATTGCTTTCGAGTTTAGGATCTAGCCCTCCTAAACTCAGAGAGGGATATCTCTGTGAGATTTAGCTTTGTTTACTCAGAATTTCAGGCTAGCTATTAGGCTCAGAGTTTGGTTTTTGAATTGGTTTGGTTGGAACAACTAGGGAAGACCATTGGGCAATGGAGTCAAAAGAGCTTGAGGTGATCAATTTGCAGAAGTATCAAACTTAAGTGAAACAGGGAAAGGTAGGCATACTATTGGATCTTTTAGATTTAAATGAAATGAAGTAGAAGAAGGGAAATAGATTCAATTGAAGCTAAAGAGCAATTAAGAATTCTTTAACCTAGTATCAGAGGAAAACATGAAGAATTAACAACAGCCAAAATAGGGTGCTTTAGGTAACAAATCCTATTTATCATAGCCTCTGTTGATTAATTCAGAATAGAGAATACATAAGCATGATAGAGAGAGAAAATAAACAAAGAACAATATATGCACTTCACTAGTAGATATGACACATGAAGCCTGAAACAATTTGTCTTGTATTATTGCAAAAGGTCACTTGAACTCAGTGAACAACTTTACAATGAATGGTAGTCTTTCTTATTACAAATCCCAACACTTTCTTACTTCAAATGATGAAGTATTTATACAAATTCTAAACTAAAATATCTTGATAAAAATCTCAATATATTTTTACAAATATCCTAAACTGTTTTACACAAATAGAAATGAAATGTAGGACATTCAAAACTAATGTATCTACTTTGCACTATCATTATGTATTTATGTTGACAAAGAAGAGAAATTCGAATTTGATTGCAACTCTTAGTTGATGAGGTGGCTAACTATCTTTGAACATTTTCCTCCCGAAATACTGCAAAATAGGGTCCAGTCATTCCTTTGTATATCTCTATCCAAGATATATCTGTAAAAAGTAAGAGAGGTTATTGTAGATAAATATGTTCTTGAGATAAGCCTCTTTCAGTTTCCCAAAATGCAGCTCCAAATGTTCCCAATATTCTCTGCAAAAAGGTGGCTGAAACATGATGTTGCACGGTTCGAAAAATACGTTGTAAAGATGTAAATGTATCTCTCATTCTGTAATAATTGTGTAAAATATGAGGTAGGTTATTGTACTTTGGCATCTTAAGAACACAAACCTCCTCCATTTTCTCAAGATTCATCTCTTATTGGCAACAATATGTTTTGCAAAAGTATGGCTAAACAGGAAAATTTGGGAGACTATGTTTGCAAAGCTTCATGTGTATATCCCAAACCATAATAGTTGTTAGAAAACTAAAAGAGGTTTTTATACATGAGGATTTTGGAAGAAAAAACCTCTTTCAATTTCTAAAAATTCGTCCTCATGTGTTTGGAACCAATGTTTGAAGTCAATGTGGGGTATAGGAAAAAGCATAGTTTCAAGTGATCATGAGACAGATGAATGACGTGGATGCTGGAAAGCTGCAATTGTTTAACCCCATGTGACAAAATCCATTTTTGTCATTTTCAACCTTATAATAAAATCAAACTATAGTACCAAGGCCTTTATTACAGTTTTATTTAATCACATTTATATGATGTGATTAATTTAATCTAAACATACTTAATTATCCTCTAATGCTGCATTTCGTCTTGCAAGCATATATATATTTTTTTACTTAAGTTTTTGACATTTTTTGGAAATAATTTACAATATGGAATATTATTTACAATATTCAAAATATAATAATCATCAACCATAATCAAGCAATCCTATAAAAATTATAGGACCATAACAGTGGCTCCAGCTAGGGATGGCACTTCCTAGTGAAGTTTCAAGAACACCTTAGACTAGTAGCCTGATCCCAAAACCAACAACCTATTCTGCCATAAAATCTCTGCTACTGAGAAACTCTCAAACTGAAATCAAAACCATTCTTCACACTGAAATCTGAAATATACACTAAATTGAAAGTTGTACTGCATTCTGAAACTAAAACTGGAAAGAATGCTTTGAAAAACACAAATGTGCAAGATGCTGAGCTTATTTGCACTTTTCTACCTACTTTAATATGATAAAATGACTTCCATATCAAGTGATAACAAACATCCAGTGCAACCATTCAAGCAACTGATACTTAATTGAAGTTTGCATTCTACTTCTTTTGGTGGAAAAATAAATTCAGAAAATGTCAACTCAACTTTTCCACTAGATCCAATAGTTGCAATGATGAATCTAGAAAATTCACCCTCCACCAATGAATGCAATAAACTGACCAAAGGATCATGGAAAACATGCAACATATGATCTTCATCATGTAAATCTGATTGGTGTTTAATCATTGAAGAAAACACTACTTGTTGAAAATGTTCTTGTGGATCAAGATGATTAAGCTCTGTTGGTTTTTCTTTCGGATCACAAGACTGCTGTAAATCAACAAATGAATGTTCAACAATATGCTCAATTACCTTTACTTGTTGATTAGTATAAAGAATTTGTTCTTTAATTTGATTTTCTGCACTTGAGACAACCACAGTGTTAATGTTTTCATCCATGGTATCTGAAATATCTTACTGATTTTCATTGTTGTCCTCTTCTTGATCAGGTTCAGGCTGCTGAATTTCTTCCTTACATCTGGCTGATCAGTTTGTCGTGGTGCTGCAAGAATTACATCCTATGGGGAATCTTCGTGAACATATAGACAACATACATTTTCAGTTTCTTCTAGAGGGGAAGACAATTCAAGCAAGACTTCTAATGTTTGTTCATAATGTTGGAAAGGATTTCCATCTAAAGCCTCTAGTATTTCATCATTTGTGAACTGATCATCATCATAGTAATCTTCTAGATATTGAATAAAACTTTCAAAATGATCACATCAATTTTGAATCATCAACAAAGATGGATAAACCCTTATGTATTTCTCACAAAAAATAGTATGAAAATGCTTTAACGAACATATACTAGCAGAAGGTATAGTTTCATACCAAGATCTACCTTTTCCTCCAAAGTTTCCATAAACATTTTCATAAGACAATCTTCATGAAATTTGATTTTAAGCTTACAGATGTGCATATGAAACCTCATTAAATGTACAACAACATCATCTCCTTTTTTATCTTTGAACAATGGAAGATATGTTAACCAATCACAACTGGGCATGGGATTTGGAAAACCTGGAATTCTTGATTTGTCCATAGGAGCATACCTGCGTTGTATTCTTGAACTCATTTTTAAAACAATCAAAAATGAAATGGAGTCACCATAAGTTCTTTACAATTTTGTATTCTTTGATAAGGGAGTCGACATGCAAACTTTGAGCTCTGGATTCATGAAACATGGATTCGCTAGGTGAATAATTCAACCTTCTTGTGCCCGATCATAGTTCATCATCAGTAATCAGATCTGGAACTTGATACACTGTTATGAGGAAGATAAAATATCCTCCCCAGTATGGTCGCCACTATGTTAGTGTTCCATAATTTCAAGGCTGAAGAAAAAACCACGGAGGCAACATCAAAACTGCTTTCGAGTTTAGGATCTAGCCCTCCTAAACTTAGAGAGGGATCTCTCTGTGAGATTTAGCTTCTTTTACTGGGAATTTCAGGCTAGTTATTGGGCTTAGAGTTTGGTTTTTTGAATTGGTTTGGTTGGAACTGAAGACCATTGGGCAATGGAGTCAGAAGATCTTGGGGTGATCAATTTACAAAAGTATCAAGCTTAAGTGAAACAGGGCAAGGTAGGCATACTATTGGATCTTTTAGATTTAAATGAAATGAAGTAGAAGAAGGGAAATAGATTCAATTGAAGCTAAAGAGAAATTAAGAATTCTTTAACTTGATATCCGAGGAAAACATGTATAATTAACAACAACCAAAATAGGGCGCTCTAGGTAATGAATCCTATTTATCACAACTTCTATTCATTAATTCAGAATAGAGAATACATAAGCATGATAAAGAGAGAAAATAAACAAAGAACCATAGATGCACTTCACCAATAGATATGACACATGAATCCTGAAACATATTGTCTTGTATTACCGCAAAAGATCACTTGAACTTAGTGAAAAACTTTACAATGAATGGTAGTATTTCTTATTACAAATCTCAACACTTTCTTACTTCAAATGATGAAGTATTTATACAAATTCTAAACTAAAATATATTGATAAAAATCTCAAGATCTTTTTACACATATTCTAAATTGTTTTACACAAATAGAATTGAAATGTAGGACATTCAAAACTAATGTATCTACTTGGCACTATCATTATGGATTTATGCTGACAAAGAAGAAAAATTTGAATTTGATTGCAACTCTTAGTTGATGAGGTGGCTAACTGTCTTTAAACATTTTCCTCCCGAAATCCTGCAAAATAGGATCCAGCATCCCTTTGTATATCTCAATCCAAGAGAGATATGTCAAAAGTGAGAGAGGTTATTGTATATAGATATGTTCTTGAGATAAAACTCTTTCAGTTTTCAAAAATACAACCCCAGGTGTCCCCAATATTCTCTGCAAAAAGGTGACTGAAACAAGACTTTGCACAGTCCGAAAAAATAGGCTATAAAGATTAAATGTATCTCTCATTCTGTAATAGCTGTCTAAAATATGAGGTAGGTTATTGTACTTTGGCATATTAAGAACACAAAACTCCTCCATTTTCTCAATATTCATATCTTATTGGCCACAATATGTTTTGCAAAAGTATGACTAAACAAGAAAATTTGGGAAGCTATGTCTGCAAAGCTTCATCTATATATCCAAAACCATACAAGTTGTTAGAAAACTGAGAGAGGTTTTTGTACATGAGGATGTGGAAGAAAAAACCTCTTTCAGTTTTTGAAAATTCATCTTCATTTGTTTGGAAACAATGTTTGAATTCAATGTGGCGTATAGGAAAAAGCATAGTTTCAACTGATCATGAGATAGATGAATGATGTGGACGCGGGAAAACTGCAATTGTTTAACACCATGTGACAAAATCCTTTTTTGTCATTTTCAACCTTATAATAAAATCAAACTATAGTACCAAGGCCTTTATTACAATTTTATTTAATCACATTTAAATGATGTGATTAATTTAATCTAAACATACGTAATTATCCTCTAATGTTGCCTTTCATCTTGCAAGCATATTTTTTTTATTTTTCTTAAGGTTTTGACCTTTTTTGGAAATAATTTACAACATGGAAAATTATTTACAATATCCAAAATATAATAATCATCAGCTATAATCAAGCAATCCTATAAAAAATTATAGGGGCATAACATGTTGGAGAGGATGGAGAGGAAGGTAGTAAGCATAGGCTTGTTGAACAAGATGATGTAATTGAGGACTTGCGAGAGAAAGTGAGGCACTTGGGAGTGGAACAATCTCTCGGGATTTACAAAATTGATGTTGTCACCTTCTCCAATAGCATCAGTTGGATCTTGTGGTCAGGAGTAGGTGGAAATCATGGAAGATGGCACAATAGAGCAACAATCTGAGCAAGAATTGAAGGCCAAACCATCCATCATACGAAGAAATAAGACTTCCAATTTTAGGCATGGTAACAAAAAAAAAAGATTTAAAATCAAGTGTGTTTAGTTATTAGATAAGAATGTGAGGCTTTACACAAGCCAAATAATTAGCAATAGTTCTAGAACTTTGAATATACAATAAATAGGAAACCATCTAAGGCAAATTTTGAATTAAATGAAGGTTTTTTGGATTGGATTATCAAATGTTGATTGTATTAAAAGTCGGCCAACATTGCGATCCCACTCTTTTATTTAATATAAATCACAACCATTTTTATTCAGAGAAAAAAAGAATACACCCTTGAAATTCAAATAATTTGTTATGTACATTGCACTCAAAACACCAATATTTGAAGTTTCAACTTTTCCTTCTTCCCATGTATGGAGTGTTTTCCAACATCTAATGCTTTCTCCTTAAATCTAAATCTTATTACTATATATTAAGAGTCAAAGCTATGATGAAAAAATCACCAGAGGAGGAGAAAGTGTTAAACACACACACACACACACACACACACACACACATAAATTGGTTCGCAGGGTAAGCATGTAAAAACAAAAATGATGGTAGGTAGTTTGTTAGGCCATAAATTTACAAGTTGGCAACTTTCCTTCACATCAATGTTGAGCTATGTTGATATTTTTAACTGGGTTCGATCTTCATAATGGCACATGTAATCGTGATTTTATGTATTTAATGAAAAGAGAAAAATAGATTTATTATTTGTTTTCTTGGGGCATGGGTTTCATGCTCAAGGGAAATTTATTTTTAGGTCAAACACCCATTGAGTGCTTCTAGGTTTGTCATAAAGTTAATTGAGTCATTGTCATGTATTGAAGACCCATTTGGGCATGTTACATATTGTAAAAAAATAAAATAAAATTATTGAGTCAAAATAGAGTCAAAAGACCCTCCAAGGCCTCTTCATGGCACAACGATCAAGTCAGCCCACATGAAAGACAAGTGAACCTCAAGATAACAATTTATACCCCTTATAAGCCTATAAATAAGAAGGAATTCGACCTCAGTTGCACACTCACTCAAGCAAGTTCGATATCCTCAAGATAGAAGTTGGAAAAGGATGATGAAGAAGAATATCAAGATTGAAGATTGTGGGCCTCTCTCTCTCTCTTATTAGGGTTTTCTAAAATTTTCGGGCTAGATGAAATTCTGAAGTTGCATCAAAGATGTGAAATTGCAAGGTCGAAGTTGTGACGCTGCAAGGTCATAGCTATGAAGTTGCCTCTAGATTGAAGTTGTGAAGATGCTAGGTCGAAGCTTCTAAAGTTGCATCAAGGTCGAAGTTGCTAAAGCTGCATCAAGGTCGAAGATGTAAAGTTGCTAGGTTGAAGTTGTTGAAGCTGCTAGGTCAAAGTTGCAAAAATTCTTGTTGAGGTTGAAGTTGCTGGAAGGTCAAATTTTGTTGCTAGAAGTTGTGTAAGGAAAGCTCATCACGAAGGAAGGATGACTTAGTTTTTGTCAAGGGTCATAGGTCTTGGAATTTGTCAATTGAAGTTCTATAAGAAGAGAAGGATTCTGATGGGTTTTCCTCTCAGTTGGAGAGGTTTTAGCCCTAGTTGATCTCTTATATATTGTGTCCTATTGTATCATTGTTGTTTATGATTTGGTAGCTGTTTGATGATAGAGAACACTAATAAAAATAAGAAAAGATGAAGTTAATCAAGTATTAATACATCCTTCTGCAACATCAAGTATCGAATTGCAGTCACCATCAAGGATCAAGTTATGTGCCAAGAAAGGTCTCCTTTATAAGCCAAAATAACAAGAAAAAGAAGTCAAGTCAGAAAAGTGGAAAGGAGGCAAATTTGTCCATATTATAGACACATAGGTTATTGCAGAAGCCGAAATTGCATAATTGCTACACCAAGCTGAAATTCTGAAGAAGGGCCGAAATTTGAGGTTGTGAAACAAGTTTAACTTGTGTTGTCTTGAAGGAGGAAAAGTAGGAAAAATAGTTGTCATCATCATCAAGGAATCAATGTGATCTCCCTTTGAGACAAGGATCACCTTTGAAGAAATACATCTTTACTAAGAAGACATCTTCTATTATCTACATCAACATAAAAATCAAGAAGGCATCAAATTGAAGATTTCATCATCTATGAGTATCTTCACTTGACAAGTAAGTATTTTTATATCTATATTTGAATATGTCAAAATGAATTCATATTGCTAGGAGAGAACCAAATAGGTTGGGTCGTCAAACTTTCTTGCGTGGAAGAAGATGATAGATTTGATCCTCATAGAAAATGAAGTTGTTGGAGGTTTAATTGTCAAAACACCGAAAGAAGAAGATCAAGCTATACAAGATGAAGATATCAAAATAAGAAGGAATAACCTCATACTTTATGAGGGTGTTAGAAATAAGAGACCAACTCCAAGAGTTGGGAGAAATAATGTTTGATAAGTAAATGACTACCATAGTGCTCAATGCACTACTATAGAAATGGGGCAACTTCACACCAAGAATCTACGAGAAGAAGGAAGCTAATCCATTCAATGAACTATGGTCATTGTGCAAAATCAAAGAAACAAGGTTGAAGACAAAAATCAATGTAGGATCAAGCAAGCCAGCTCAAGCATTTTCTCCCATGGCTAGAAGAAAAGGGAAGTTTTGGAAGTTTTGTCCTTAGAAAAAGAAGAAGAACATGTCGAGGGTTCAATGTTATGGTTGTCATGAATATGGGCACTACAAGAGAAATTGTCCAAAGCTCAATAAGGACAACAAAAAAAGAGTAATGGAATAAGCCCATATCATCGAAGAAGTGGAAGAATCTAAAAAATATGAAATTCAAGGAGGAGGAAGTAAAAAATCTCTACTATGATTGAGATAGTCTTCCTCACCTAGTTCTTTTCAAGTTTTCTTTTGTAAGTTATAACTATCATGGTAGGAATCATTAGAAGCATGATGTGATGCATCATGTTAGGGGATGGAATCATAGAAGCATATGATTGAAAGCAAGATCTCATGACATCATCATAAAGAAGCATGAAAGATAACTGAAATAGAAGTCTATGACTCTCACCTATAGAAGGATGTAGCTCTTAGTAACCTCATTAGAATAATAAGTAGTACTTATGGGAAAAATAAGGTCATCAAGTATAGAGCTCATTATACATCATTCAAAAGGAGCATTTTCAGGATGAGGATGATCAAGATCCTCTGTTGGAATCTTCATTGGAAGGTTAACCTCTTGGAAGAAGCAAGTGCCTCGTCGGGAATTCCAACTTGTATGGGTTTCATGGGATGATGGTGTGATTTAAAAAAATGAAGCAGATTAGGGGATTGAAGTTCTTTAAATCAAGGAAGCTACTAAAGGAAGTCTAGATGACCAAAAGAAAGAGATGAAGTATGTATGCTTGTACTTGATAAAATAGAGTCATGTCATATGGTGTCATATACCATGAATGAGTGCTCTACCTCAAAAGCATGATCAAACGAAAGGATCTCCTCCGGTGAAAGGAGGCATGAAGGCATGGTTCACACATCGACTAGATGAAATCAACATAATATGTCTTCATATAAAATATGAGGTGGTTGACAAAGTCAAAGAAACTATGATTGGAAGGAAATGTGTGAATAAAGAAAGGAAGAGATCATGAAAAATGCAAATATGGAGGAGGAAATCAACATTCAAGGACTAGAAGATTTGACTATGATATCTCCATGGCAAAGATACGAAGATCCTGATAAAGTCTGAAAAAGAAAGAGACCATTGACATTGTATATATTTTTGGAGATGCGTCAATATATATGTAGGATGCTGATGCAAACAAGGAGATGTCATGATGAAATACCATCACATGTATTTTTGATTTAATGTTCATTTTTATATTTTTGAACAATATCTAGATCAACTAATGTAGGGCTACCAAAGGAAGAGATGTAGATTTCATCTACACTTGACACCCATGTGATAGGATGAAAGATCCTGAAGGAAACATGATGCGAAGAAGGTAGCAAGGTATGAAGGAAAGGCCATATATGGATTAATGGATCACTTTACAATGAAAGAAAGGCCATATGTGGACTAATGGATCACTTTACAATGAAAGAAAGGATGACATGACTGACATGATTCATGAATGAAAGTGATGGATAGTCGATGCCTTATGAAGAAGTCCCAAAAAGATGAAGACTCTTGAATAAATAAAAATAAGTTCATGATATCGAAAGGAGGATCTCTTCTAGCAGTTGGTTGTCGCCTGATCTCCACCTAAAGAGTTGTTGGAAGCAAGTCCCTGGTCAAGAGGGAGCTTGATCAAGTCCTTGATTAAGAGAGAGCCTGGGTACATTCCTTAATAGGAGTGGGCATATCCTCCCTAATTGAGAGGGAGAGATAGACACATCACTATTGTCTACACTTGGGAAGATAGAATGGAGGATTGGGTAATCATCTGGCATCTGATACTCTTTGAAAGTGTGTTAGGGAATCCAGGATAAGAGTAGTCATAAACGACTAAAATTCTTTGAGGATTGGAAATCCAAGATAAGAATAGTCCTAGTGGAAAATGCTCTGAGAAAACCCGAATGGGGTATGTTCCGAGAGAGACAATGACGAGGGTGTTTATAAATCATTGGTCTCACCAACATTTTGCTCTGATCATGTGGAGAGATAGAACTGTTAGTCAAGGCCTTGTTATGTGAAAATTATGGATGATAGGATGCTATACAAATGGGTTACCAATCTGACTCTTCTTGTGAAAATTCTCAGATTGAGAATGTCTAAGTACCTTGCATGGATTATGAATACCTCCCTAGTTAAGAGGGAATGCTGAAATATGTAACTAGGTTAGCCTACATATGGCATATGTAATAGTGTTTTTATGTATTTAATGAAAAGAGAAAAATAAATATATTATTTTTTTTCTTGAGGCATGGGTTTCATGCTCAAGGGAAATTTATTTTTAGGTCAAGCACCCATTGAGTGCTTCTAGGTTTGTTATAAAGTCAATTGATTCATTGTCATGTATTGAAGACCCATTTGGGAATGTTACATATTATAAAGAAAAATTTATTGAGTTAAAATAGAGTTAAAATACCCTCCAAGACCTCATCATGGCACAAATATCAAGTTGGCCTACATGAAGGAAAAGTTGGCCTCAGGATAGCAATTTGTACCCGAGCCTCACAATCCTATAAATAAGAAGGAATTCGACCTCATTTCACACTCACTCAAGAAAGTTCAATCTCCTCAAGACAGAAGATGGAAAAGTATGAAGAATAAGAAGACCAAGATTGAAGTTTTTGGGACTCTCTCTCTCTCTCTCTCTCTCTCTCTCTTTCGTTACGGTTTCTACAGTTTATGGGCTAGACGAAATTCTATAGCTACATCAAAGTTGTGAAGCTTCAAGGTCGAAGCTATGAAGTTGACTCTAGATCGAAGCTGCTAGGTAAAGTTGCGAGGTCGAAGTTGTTGAAGTTGCTAGGTCGAAGTTGCAGAAATAGTTGTTGTTGTCAAAGTCGCTGGAAGGTCAAAGTTTGTTGCTCAAAGCTATGTAAGGAAAGCTCATTAAGAAGGAAGGATGACTTTCTCTTGGTCATAGGTCATGGCTCTTGGAATTTGTCAATCACAGTTTTATAAGAAGAGAAGGATTCTGGTGGGTTTTCCTCTTAGTTGGAGAGGTTTTAGCCTTGGCTGATCACTTACATCTTATGTCCTATTGGCTCATTGGTATTTATAATTTGATAGTTGTTTGATGATAGAGAACACTAATAATAATAAGAAAAGAATAATTTAATCTAAAGTAAAAACACATCACAAGCAATTATCAAAGTGAGAGAAATCACCTACACTTGTTGCCCCCTAGATTTCTCAACAAGTTAGAACAATCTATTGGGTTTAAAAAATTGAGGCATTCACCTTCTCCAGTATGTCAATTGGATATATGGCCCATGAGAAGGCAACAACAATGGAATAAGGCAAAATGGATCAACTATTTGAGCACGAATTGAGAATTAAGTCATCTACCATGTCACCGATTTCAGGGAGAAACAAGAGTATCCATCATGGGCACGACTGAAAAAAGTTTAATATGTTCATATATAATTCAAGTGTGTTTCATCTTTATGAAAGTATGTAAGGATTTACACTAACCAAATAGTTAATAATTGTTCTAGAACTTCGAAGAGACAATAAACATGAAACAATCCACAACAAATTTTGAATCCATGGAGATTTTTTGTATTGGATTATCCAAATTTTGATTATATTAAAAGGTTGGATGACATGGCCACAACCCTCCTCTTTTATTTAATACTAATTATAACTATTTTTGTTTTTTTGTTGTTGGTCAATATACTTTCATTAGTTCTTCAAAATAAAAGATACATTAGTCCCATTCTTGCCTCTCCTGCACTTCGACCATATTTATTAGGGAGGATAGGGCTTATCAAAAGAGAGAAAATATATAACATATTTACATAATACCTTTAAATCATAGCCTACGGGTGGCAAAAAAGCCAAAAAAATAAACAAATTGTTTCTTCAGACATTTTAGGGTGTCGTATAGGTGGGAGAGACGAGTGCTCCTGACGGACCTTGTCTACCAAAAACATGGTATTCCAGATGACTGATTCTTCCCTCCAGATCATGAAGACACTCTATGATTCTTCTTTAGCTTCATTTCATAGAGTGTTTACAATCCATAATCTCTTCTTGGTTACTTTGCAATTCGTTAATATAGTCCACCAATTCAGCTCTATCCTTATACCGTTGGTGATGGAGACTGTCCACCGATTTTCTAATCCCTTCCAATTGTTCCATAACTAAGCCCAGTTACGTGGCTTGTTCCACATTACCTTCCTCCAAATTTACTTCTAAGCTCTCCCCTAGCTCCCCACCTTCTTCTATTCCCATGTCATCGTCGTCCTCTGGGTGTGGGAAACCCTCCTGCACACCACACATGGCTCCTCCTTAACAGGCCCTTCCCCATTGTCTCAACATTATATCCACCTAAATACAACCACGACAGTCTAGCACTAGAGATGTAAACCAAAACAAGAACATGAACACTGAAAACTCAAAACATAGGTATGATACCAACAAACCAACCTCTGTTCCAGAGCCCTAGGATTAGCAGATAACTACTTTAATTTAAAAGTATTAAAATCTCTAGGACCCCATAACACCTTTCTACCCAAAATAGTTACCACTATCACCCATGTGAGATGCTCACTGCCACTCCTATAAAATGACTAGGGAATGAGGACCTCCCAGAACAGGGTCTCTTTTGATTTCAACTGAAGCTATAAGCATATTAGTAGCAGAAACAACCACTAGCTGAACTGGACAATCTGTTTTGACATGCCCCCTTACAACAGGTCGAACCACAGAAGCTACACAAAATTCCAAATGTACCTTGAACCTAGTGACTATAATAAAAGTTGTTTCGCAACTTGGGGTCACCAAAGACCGCTCACAACCCTCGCTGGTCTCAGAGTCGATAGAGAACCTTGCTGACCACTGCTTCTTCAACCAGCTACACGTCCAAAATGGGTTGCCCTATGAAAATTTTGTCACCCTCTTCCTCTTGAGAAGGAATTCGACAAACTCCCCCTCGTCTCTAGACCTAGGGTCCCAAATTAAAAATTAAATACTCTGTGAAGGACTAAAGACACCATTCAACCCAACTTATTCTCCTAGTTTACCCATAGGAAAACACCACACCACAAGATCCCTCCTGCAAAGGTCTCCTTGCTCTCCCAAGGATCAGTGACTGCACGTACTCCCGCGGTCATCTCCTAGACTATACAACAATATCAAAAGGTTACCATACTCAGCTTGAAAAACCTCTAGCCTTCCATATCCTTTTGTTTCGTTCTACGTACCTGCCACTTGCCTATCACACAAGGTTTGAATGCCATGGAGGGATAATACATTACCCATATCCCATTTTAATTTCCATTTATCACCCCCATAAGGGTATACTTATCCATCTCTATTACTCTTTCCAGAGCTTCTAGTTCTCCCCGAGGGAGATTAGGAGGCCACGGGGAGATAAAATCTTGATTGGAAGGATATGATCCCTAGTTAGCCAACCTGTCTGCAACAACATTCCCATTCCTCTTTGTTTGAGAGGTGTTTGAAAACTGAAAGGAGGTAAGAAAATCCTTGATTTGGTTCAGTTGAGACTCCATTCTCCAATTTTTGACAACTTTAGATGGAGGGGATACATTTATCAATTTCTAGACCATACTTATCACTAGAATTGAATCCCTTGTAATTTGAATATTCAGAATTCCTAATCTGCTATCCAATCTCAGTCCATTTTCCAGAGTTGTGAGCTCAGTCAAATTAGTTTTTGTTGAACCACAGTAACCAGCATAAGCCCCTCTTAGAATCCCCTCCCCATTTATGATGATCCCTCCAAAACCTGCGGGGCCTAGGTTCCCTTTTGATGCTCCATCAAGTTAATTTTCATGAAACCAGGAGGGGGGATAAAGGAATCTATAATATCCCGTTTGCCCTTTATATTTTAAGTCTATCGCCCCCTGCCACCAAGGGTGAAAGACCCAATCAATTGAGGATTTGCACTTCGTTCATGCCCACCTTCTAGTCCTCATCTATCCATGAGTCTGCCAATACAGTCTCCTTTATTTTAGTTATTACTCATTGTGAGATTAACTGAGAGGAGGACCTCTGATTCTTAAAGATTATTTGATTCTAACCCTTCCACATGTTCCACAACAAGAAACTAATCACCAACACCCATGCATGGTTGACTATGGGATTTCAGAAGAGAATATTTCTCCATCCTTCTATGGTCTCTAAAAACTCTCTTAAGAGTGATCCAGATGCCCAAAAGTCTCTTCTATATTTTGCTAGAGAACTTTTGCTTTGTCACACCTATTCAGTAGGTGTTTTTCTGATTCTTCGTGGGTTCCACACACTGGACATTAGGAAGGACTTTGAAATCCTATTTTTTTTTAGGTTGTCCCATGTTAGAATACGTTCCCATCCTAGTAGCCAGAGGAAATGGGACACTTTCGGCCACAGATTGGACAGCCATATCTTCTTCCAGAGAAGACCCTGCAGACTATGGATGTGATCAACTGATAGTTTGTAAGTCTCCTTGATTGTGAGCATACCCTTTGGATAAGGTCCCCATCTAAGATGGTTTGCTCCATATTGAACTGGAATTCGATGCTCCTTAAGAATGGCACAAAAGGACTCCCAATTTCCGACCCCCTCCATTTGTCACCAATCTTCCCTATATTTCCACTTTCTCCACTCATTTAGTGGATTCGTTTTTTTCCAATAAGCTACAACAACTCTTTAATTATTCACTTGGAGTAAATTTTTGACAGAGTTGATCTCTAGTGTTGAATCCATTTTCACATTTTTTTTTTTATCATCCTTCCTAGAAGCAAGCAGTTCTTCCATCCTTGATTTCCTAAAAGCAATGATATGAAATGAGACTTTTATTCTGTCATGCTAACTTCCATAGTGTTGAGCATGTTGGGAATTCTTCCACTCTCAGATTTTATTTTGTTGTTCGATTGGAATCATATTTTGCATTCCATATTTGCTTCCATAATTCTGCACCTCCTTTAGCTCCCATAACATCATTAAGAGTTTACTGATCTCTAAGACCAAGGCCTCCATTCAACTTAGGCCAACAAAGATTTTCCCAAGATACTAAGGCCCATTTCTTAGACATGCTCCCTCCTTTCCACATGAATTTTTTGAAGATAGATACAATTTCAGAGTATATGCATTTGGGGGTAGAAGGGACATATAATTGGTGAATTGGGATAACTTGCAAATTGATTTCAACAGAGTTGCCCTTCTTGGGAGGTTCAGGGCTCGAAAAGTCTAGGAAGATAATTTATTTGAGAGTTTGTTGCATTTATCTCTCCAACATGAGATTCTCAAGGGATTAGCCACTAGAGGAACCCTAAGTTATTTTGTTGGAAAATATCCTATTTGAAAATTCATAGAGCGTGCATATTTTCTTTGAACAAATAGAGGAGTGGTAAAAAAATACAATTGGGATTTCTCGTTGTTTATAAACATACCTTATGCCTCTTGGAAGTCCTTCAATACTAATTTTATAGCTTTAGATTCCCTCACTGTAGGTTCCCCAAAGAGAAGGTTATCGTTTACGAATTACTGGTGGCTGGCCACGAGGTTGGAGTTAGGGATCCTCTGTCCTTTTATCTTTCCTAGTTGGGCTACCGCATTGATACATAAACCCGAAATCTCTACTACTATAATAAATAGGAAATGATAGATAGGGTCCCCTTGCCGAAGGCCTCTAGATGCTTTGAAGAAGCTACCATTGATTTTATCCATCTTATCCAGGCTTCCGAGAATCCAAAGCCTTCTAAAACCTTCATGAGGAAATTCCAATTAAGCCTATCATAGGCCTTGGAGAGATCAAACTTTACCAACATTCTAGGCATTTTCCTGTTTCAGAGTATGGATAACCTCATGCACTGTGATACTACCATCCAATATTTTCCACCCCTCTACAAAGCCTGATTGCTCCAGGCTGATGATGTCAACTAGCAATGGTTTCAATCTTCTCACTACTAGTGAGGATATTATTTTATATATGACATTACACAAAGCAATAGGTATACACCCATTGACATCCTCAACCTCATTTGATTTGGGGACTAGGATTAAGAAGGTTGCATTAAGTCTGGCCTAAACATATCGTATACGGTACAATTCCTCCACTAAATCTATTATTTCTCCTCCTAGAAAGTGCGAACAAGCTTTAAAGAATTTTGAGGTATATCCATCTGGACCAGATGACTTATTACTTGGTAAATATTTCGTTACCACTACTTCCTGATATGTAATTTCCCACAATAGAGCTTCATTCCACTCCTCTGAAATCAGTCGGGGGATATTTCACAGAATCCTTTCCCTAGCCTCCGATCTATCTACATCTTATTAAGATAAAATATTAGAATAATAGGAGATTAACTCCATTTCCATTTATGATTGCTTTGCAAGTCTTTCTCCAGATCGGATTTTTAGAGAGAAGATATGATTCTTATGCTTGTGATTAACCATTGATCGATGGAAAATCTCGAATTTAGATCCCCTTACTTAAGCCATTTAATACGGGATTTTTAAGGCCAGAGGATTTCCTCCTGCTTTTGGCATTCCTCTAATTCCTGAATTAGACACCCTTTTTCCAATGTTGATTCTTATGGTCTTCCTTCAATGATGATGTGGATCTGCAGGGCTTCCATTTGAGTTTAAAGTCTCTTATTTTCCCCAAGGATGTCTCCAAATTCTTCTCTGTTCCAAACCTTAATTTTCAACTTCAAGTCTTTTAGTTTTTTTTTTGGAATTTTTGCACTTGACTATTTCCAGACACTTCAATCTCCCCACCAGTGCTCCAGTCTAATGATAAAATTTGGGTGCCTTAACCAAAAAATTTCGAAACAGAATGGTTTGTATTTTGGGGTCACTTTAATATCCAATTCCAATGTCATAGGCCAATGGTCCAATCCCAAAGTTGGCAAGATCATTGCTTCACAAAAAAACATCTTGCAACATTATCTCCTCTGAGAGTAAGAACCTATCCAACATGCTAGAAACTTAATTGGCCCCTCCCTGCCAGTTATTCCATGTATATAAACCCTTGTTTCCACATATGTCAAATTTAATTCTCAAATAACCTCATTGAAATGGGTGGAAGTTGGGTCTAATCCTCTCAGCCCTCTTCTCTTCTCCTCAAGATTTCAGATCAGATTGAAATCACCTCCTGCTATCCAATATGTGTCCTGCACATACCTTTTTACTTTCTTCAACTCTTCAATGAATTTTTCCCTATTCCCTACTAAGGATGAGCCATAAACAACCGTTATGTAGATCCAATCATATACCCCTATTATTTCCTTCTCTTTTGTCCATATACCCATGCATTACAAATGAGGGCATGATCATTTATGCACTGCCTTGTTTTCTACAATCTGTTGTTAGGGATTACAAACTTTGGATTTTGACTGGCTTTTGGTAGGAACTGACTTTGTGCTTGCGCTTTCCATTGCACTCCCATGACTGGAGCCTCCTCCATCAATATCCATTTTTCCATCAGTTTTTGACCCGAACCTCCCTCGAATGATCTCATTGCTATTTCGTTACAAGAGGAGGGCCCTTCCCCCCTCGATTGGGACCGATCATCCACTCTCAACTCACTAGCTAACAAAACTAACCTGATTCTATGATTGGGAGATGCCTTCCTATGCACGCCGATAAATTTTGAAACCCTGACGACTTCACCAAACCCTAGCAGGGTGAATTCCACACCATTGTGACCATTAATGTTTAAAAAAAAAATAGAATACATTGTTGAATTTTAAACAATTTGTTTTGTACCTAGCATTTGAAACCCTGATATTTCAAGTTTTTCAAGTTTTCCTTCTTCCCACCCATGGAGTGTTTTGCAAATATCTAATGTTTTCTCCTTATCAACTAACTTATTTACTAGATATTA
The DNA here is from genome assembly GCA_000404065.3 of Pinus taeda. NCBI lineage: Eukaryota > Viridiplantae > Streptophyta > Pinopsida > Pinales > Pinaceae > Pinus > Pinus taeda. The sequence continues at coordinate 165,047 of APFE031306643.1, forward strand.
AGAGTCCAACTTATGAAGAGAAATCCATAAAATAATAGGAAAGTATTAAACACATGCACAAACACACACCCACACACCGACACGTGAATTGGTTCATAGAATATCCTTCCTTGGATGTAAGGAAACAAGTTAACAACCCAATTCCCAAAGGCATCTAGCAGATGTGGAATCCGGTCCCTTTACTTATCACTGATGGGTAATTCCCAATGGTATGGCTTTGCCCCCTTTTATAACACTATGTGTGTCAATCAACATTGGTGGATGATGTTAAGAAATGACATGTCTTATTGAAAAATGTGTAATCGGGTTTAGTCTTCATAAATATGAATTGTACTTTTGATTCTTGTAAATTATAAAATGAAAGAAATTTTTTATTATTATTTTTGGAGCATGGGTTTCATGCTCAAGGTCTTTTATCTTATAGGTCAAGCACCCATTGAGTGATTCTAAGGTTTGCCCTAGGCCAACAAGTCAAAAGAGTCATTGTCATAAGTCGAAGACCCCATCGGGCACATTGTATCTTGTAAAGAAAATTACTTTTGTCCTTAAAAGTTTCAAAATACCCTTCAAGACCAAGTCGGCTTGGCAGTTGGCAATTAGCCTAATTTGAGGAGAAACCCCCACCTTGAGAAGCCTATATAAAGGAGGAAATTCAAGCTCCTTGGATCACATTCGTCACTCACTCATTCAAGTGAAGGAAGAAGAAGAAGAAGGCAACAAAGAAGGAAGATGAAGGAGACTTGTCCTTGGGCTATTTCTCTCTCACACGTGCGAAGGAAGGCTAGGGTTTCTGCAGCTGATCTAGGGTTTTCTTCTACATGTTTGATCTTTAAGAAGAAAAGGAAAGAAGGAAGTGAAGGTCACAATAATCCATCCTCAAGCTCTATAAGGAAGAAAAAGATAAGAGAAGGTTTGAGGAAGCCTTGGGAGGCTAAAAGAAGCTCGTCTAGCATCAACAACTACAGGAGGGCCGAAAATTTCAAGTCTACAGTGAAGGTCGAAATTCTGTAGCTGGGGCTCAAAGTTGTGCTATTGGGAGAGATTTGACTGGGTTTGACTTGAAAAAAAAAGCATATAATCCAGAGGGGTTGGACTTGGTCTTGGTCTGGAGGTCTTGAAATTCATCAATTGAAGAATCTATAAGGAAGATAAGATATTTGTAGGTTTTCCTCTCAAATGGAGAGATTTTGGCCTTGGCTTGCAGTTTATACTCTGTGTTCTTGTTCTTCTTGTTTTTGGTAGCTGTTTGATGATATACAAACATAATAATAAGTAAAGAAGTTAATAAGTAAAAAAGTAAAAATACATCACAAGCAGTTATCAAGAAAAGAAAAATCACTCTAATCATTGCAATATAGATTTATCAACATGGTATCAGAGCCAAGGTTGACAGAGGGCATTATGAAGATTTATACTTCATTGAAGAAGTTTCTAAAGAAGTGTTCAAAGGTAGCAAGTAATCTCAAAAAGGGTATCAAAGAAGCATGGAATCTCCTATTTACTCCAAAGAAGAAAGTAACCAAGGCAAAGGACGAAGGACTCTTCTCAACACTCACTGGCACATTTGAAGATGAGAACATTTTGGTAATCGATAGTGGAGCATCAAGGCACATGACTAGGCATAAAAAAAAAATAAAAACATTATCAAAAGGAAAGTCTTATTACTTGACAGAGTGTGGAGATAATAAGATTTATCATGTGAGAGGAATTGGATCAACCTCGGTAGATCTGGAGAATGGAGGCAATATTCATCTCAACTACATCCTTATTTTTCCAGGTTTGTATAAGAACTTACTCTCAATTTTAAGTCTAGAAGATAAAGGTGATAGAGTGGCTTTCATTGATAGAAAATTTGTAGTATGGGGTAAAAACTCAAGCATAGAAAATGCTTGAGCAATTGGGATACATGAAGGAAGACTTTACAGGTTCCTATCCCCTCTTGTTCAAGCTTTAGATCACATTGAAATCAACCCACGTGAACTTTTGCATATATTATTTGGTAATATCCATTTCAAAATTCTTCCAACTCTAAGTTCTATAGTAGATGGAATCCCCGAACTGAAAGAAGATCACAAAGGAGTATGCAAGGGATGTGCATTGGGTAAGAACACCAAGAGACCATTTGGAAGCAGTGATTCGCGGTCAAAAGGAATCTTGGATCTTATTCATTACGATTTCTATGGTCCTGTGACTCCTAAATCACTTATAGGTCATCTATATTATGTCACATTTATAGATGATCATTTAAGGAAGACTTGGGTTTACTTAATGAAATCCAAGGATGAAGTATTTACTAAATTTCAAGAATTCAAAGCTGAAGTAGAGAACCCTAGAGAAAGAAGAATCAAGATATTAAGATATGATAATGGAGGAGAATATAGATCCAAGGAAATCATAACTTTTTATAAGGAGTATGGGATTAAGAGGGAGTTGATAGTCCCATATAATCCTAAACAAAATGGAGTTGCAGAACGAAATAATTGATCCATTGAAGAAAGTGTAAAAGCAATCTTACATGATCAAGATTGACTGAAATTTTTGTGGGGTGAAGCTTTAAAGACAAGTGTATACATACAAAATTGAAGTCCCCACAGGTATCTAGATAACAAGACTCCCAAAGAGATGTTCACTGGGAAGAAACCAACCGTATATCATCTTCGAATTTTTGGTTGTCTTGTCTACATACATGTATGTAAGGACAAAAGAAAGAAGCTGGATCCATCTGGCATGAAGGGAAAATTTGTGGGCTACAGTAACCCTTCTAAGGCCTATAGGATCTGCATAAAGGAAGGACACCAAGCAAAAGTAAGTCGAGATGTGATATTTGACAAAAGTGTTGCATTCAAGAAATCAAAGGATCTCCCTATGGACTCTGATGATGAAGAACTTCCGGTATTCGAAGAAGAAGTTATCAGGGAAGAAGAAGAATCAAACCATGAAGATGAAGGTTCTTGTGAACCAATACAATCTGTGGTAATTCCCGAAACTAGAAAAATATCTATTTGGTTGAAGTCTACACTTATAGATGTAGAAGGTCATGGAGCATCTCAAGGTACGCTAAGGGAAAGTAAGAAGCCCAAATGAGATTCTGGGTATGTAACCTACATGACAAAACTAATTGAAGCATATCCACCCACTTTTGAAGAAACTGCCAATCACCAAGAATGGAAGGATTCCATGAATGAAGAATATCAATCTGTAATGGAGAATGGAGTTTGGGAGATTATACCTAGGCCTGAAGACAAATTTATGGTAACTTCCAAGTGGCTCTATAAGATCAAACATGTAGCAGATGGAAGTATTGATAAATATAAGGCAATATTTGTGTTTATGGGCTTCTCTCAACAAGAAGGCATCGATTATGAAGAGACATTTTCTCCAATAGCAATGTATATAACTATTCGTTCGTTAGTCTCTTTGGAAACATCAATGGGATGGAACATCCACGAAATGGATGTCAAGACTACATTCCTAAATGACACAATTGATGAGGAAGTCTATATAGAGCAACCCTTGGGATTTGAAGTTAAAGATAGAAAAAGCTTATGTTTGCAGATTGAAGAAGACATTATACGACCTCAAGCAAGCACTAAGGGCATGCTATGCTAGGATGGACGCATACCTACAAAGATTAGGATTCTCAAAGAGTTCTACTTATCCAAACCTTTATATTAAGGTTTTGAAGGGAGTGTCGGTAATCATTCTTTTGTATGTAGATGATCTTCTCTTGATAGGTGTGGAAGGTCGAATTGAAGAATTTAAGAAGCAACTAGGAGAAGAATTTGACATGAAGGATCTAGGGTTGATGCACTACTATTTGGGATTAGAAGTTTGGAAAGGACTTGATGAGATCTAACAAGGTAAAGGAAAGTATGTGATTACAAATCAATGACAACTCTGATGATCACAAACATGAAAAGGCTAATGAGTTTTGAATCAAGCCCTGTGGATCCTTCTAGGTATAGGAAATTGATTGGCTCACTAATGTACTTAGTGAATACTCAACCAGGAATATGTTTTGCAGTAAATATTCTCAGTGGAGCCGAAGCATGATCATTGGATAACAAGAAAACATATACTGAGATATCTGCGAGGAATGATCCACTACTGCCTAAAATATGATAGGAGGAATGATGTCCACTTGATTGGATATACAGATTTCGACTGGGGAGGTAGTGAGCAAGATGGAAAGAGAAATATAGGAGGATGTTTTAGTTTGGTATCCTTTATGATCAAATGGATGAGTGGAAAGCAAGATAGAGTTGCTTTGAGTAGTGTTGAGGCTGAGTACATTCCAGCTTGTGAAGTAAGCAAAGAAGTTGTCTGGTTAAGGAAGTTGCTATTAGACCTATTTGAAGGACCAATGGACCCTACAAGTATACATTTTGATAACACCCGTTGTATACGATTATCTAAAGACCCAATATTTCATGGAAAGACAAAGCAATTCAACAAGTATCACTACATTCAGAAGCTAGTACAAGATGGTGTGCTGCAACTATAGTATATCTCCACCGATGAGTAGGTAGTTGACATATTGACAAAATCTCGTCCTAATAAGAAGCTTATCTTAAAATTTAGTAATGGTTATAGTAGGGGGTTTGAAAGCTTTCCTTAAAGCTAGCAAAGGTCCCAAGATTAATAAAGACCCTAAAGATCGAACCTCAGGTGTTCATCTCCCTTTCATCCAAGGGACTACTAACAAGATTGCTAGGATCCTTAAGAAGCATAATGTTCCCTGAACCTTTAGACCCTTTAACACCCTTCGTAGCTCCCTTAGACCGGCAAAAGACCTGGTTAATCCCAAGGACATGAAAGGTGTTTATGTTATTCCATGTTCATGTGGGACCCCCTATGTTGGGGAAACTGGGCGCTCTATTAATAAGAGGATTCATGAGGACTTAGTTGACATCAAACATGGTAGGACCCGGTCTACAACCTTGGGGAACACGCGGAGAAGACTAAGCACCATATTTGTCTTGAGGAGGCTCTAGTAATTAACAAAATTGTGCATTTCCATCACCAAAAGTTTAGGGAAGCCATAGAAATTGAAAGGAGGATGGAAGATCAACAACTGTTGGATCCATTCCCTTTCCTCCTCACTCACCCCTTGATTTTTTTCTGTGTTGGTTTTTTCTCTCGTTTTTCGGTTTGTTGTTTCCCCTTTTTATTTTTATTTTTAAATGTATATATAATATATTTTATTTTTATTTATTTTATTTTACTCAATAATTTGATAATATATTAATATTTTATTCACCATTTGGTTTATCCTATATTAATATTAATTATCTTATATTTTATTAAAAACCAAATGCTTTCTGGTATTAAGTTATTAATCTTATATTAAAATTTATTTATTTATTATTATTACTATTATTTTGGCAGTAGTCTATAACGCGACTTTTTGAAAGCTTTTCCGGCGGATTTTTCCAGTCAAAATCCGGCAGCAATTCATTGGAATACCAAGTTTGCCAAGCTAGTTTCTACCACAATCAATGGCTCCCAGGGGTTTTCCAGGGCGCTGAATCTAAATATGCAGTTAAAAAAACCATTTTAACTGCTAAAAAATCAAAGATTTAACCTATTCTTCCGCCGGATTCTCGTCACCAGAATCTCCAAAAAGTCGCATTATAGACAACTCCATTATTTTGCACCTTACTTGATATAAATAAATAATATTTTATACATAAACTTAACTAAAATAATTAAAAGATATAAAATAACTAATTGACTGATTAATATAAGTTATCTTTAATCCCTATTTATCCCAATATTAGAAAAATATATATAAATTCCATAATTGAATTATCTAATTATTATATATAGCTACATATAATAGAATTAACATAATTTCATTTATTTTTATTTATCTTTTAGTTAGAAGAAAATTCTCCATATTTAGTTAAATATTAAACTTATTAGTCAATTATTTAACTAACTAAGTTATCTAATCAGTAATTATTTATAATAATTCCTATAGTTTATACAATATAGAGTATATTAGTTTTTAGTTTTAGTTAGAGAAATAAATAGACCTAACAAATAGCTAATTTATTAATTAATTTATTAACCACTTAATTTTCCTGTCCCTATCTCTTGGCCAAGTCAATTATAGCTGTCGCCCAGTCCATTGTAACCAATTCCTTGGTCAATAGTAGTCGTTTTTTCTCTAAGTCGTTGGTTGATCTGCTCTCCCTATTTAACATGTAGCCATGATCTAGTTATTCATCTTGTACTGGCGATGAAACACACTTATTGGTTCGAAACGCGTCGACAAATGGATTTCGATGTGATTTTCGCTGAAAACTCTTCTCAATAAATAAGAAGCTTGTATATCTTATAGACAAGCTGGTTTCGTAGATGTATCCTCCCTGATTGAGAGCGAGAGATAGGCACATCATTCTTATATTCACTCAGGAAGACAAAATGGAGGATTGGATAACTATCTAGCATCTGATACTCTTTGAGGACGTGGTAGGGCATCCAAGATAAGAGTAAGCATGGATCAATATTATTTGAGGACTAGCTATCCAAGATAAGAATAGTCCAAAGAAGGTCATACTTTGTGAACACCCAGGTGGGGTATGTACCTTGAGACACAATGATGATGGTGTTCTATAAATCATTGGTCTGGCCATCATTGTGCTATGATCTTGTGGAGAGATAAAGTTGTTAGTCAAGGCTTTGCTATATGACAATGCTGGTTGATATCATGCTAAAAAAATGGGTTACCAATCCGATTATTCTTATGAGATCCCTTCAGATTGAGAATGTCCATGTACCATTTATGAATACCTCCCTAGTTAAGAGGGAGTATTCATAAATATGAAATGTACTTTTGATTCTTGTAAACTGTAAAATGAAAGAAAAATATTATTATTAATGCTGGAGCACGAGTTTCATGGTCAAGGTCTTTTATTTTATAGGTCAAGCACCCATTGAGTTCTTCTAGGGTTGGTCCTAGTTCAAGAAGTCAAAAGATTCATTGTCATAAGTTGAAGGCCCCATTGGGCACATTGTAACTTGTAAAGAAAATTATTTTTGTCCTTAAAATTTCCAAAATACCCTTCAAGATCAAGTTGGCTTGGAATCTAGCAAGTTGGCCTAAGTTGAGGAGCAACATCCACCTTCAGAAGCCTATATAAATGAGGAAACTCAACCTCCTTGGATCATATTCATCACTTACTCATTCAAGTGAAGGAAGAAGAAGAATAAGACAACAAAGAATGAAGAAGACGAAGGGGACTAATCTTTGGGCTATTTCTCTTTCACATGTGCGAAGGAAGGCTATGGTTCTGCAGTTAATCTAAGGTTTTCATCTACAAGTTCGATCTTGAAGAAGGAAAGGAAAGTAGATTAAGTGAAGGTCACAAGAAGCCATCCTCAAGTTCCAGAAGGAAGAGAAGGCCAAACGAAGGTTTGAGGAAGCCTTGGGAGGCTAAAAGAAGCTCACATGTCTGGCAACAACAACTACAGTGTGGCCAAAAATTTCAAGTATGCAGTGGCCGAAATTCTGCAGCTCGGGGTCGAAGTTGTGGTAATGGAAGAGATTTGACTAGGTATTGACTTGAACAAGGAAACCACATTATCCAATGGGTTGAAATTGGTCTTGGAGGGTATTAGTCTTGGTCTAAAGGTGTTGGAATTTGTTAATTGAAGAATCTATAAGAAAGAGAAGGGATTTGTGGGTTTTCCTCTCAAGTGGAGAGGTTTTTTTTTTAAATAACAAAAATGGTTAGAGATTTTATTGCCAAAATAGGAGCGAGCTCCAATTACAAGCAGCAGTAGCTTATGAAAACTATGCTTAATTTCAAAATTACATCAAATACTTTGGCTACTTTTGATTTTTGTCTTGTTTTTTGAATAATGATCCATCTGGAACTGTTCTTGGTGTTTCTTTTGCTGGTTGTTCTATCAACATAATACTTGGCATTCCTGTAAGTGAATTTCTGGAGTCCTGATGTCATTCCTGAGCTGTAAAGGGGCCCTTGGGATTAATCAATTGAAGCGTGCCTATGGCGGAGGGTGGTTTGAGCAGGGTCCTCCATTGAGACTGAGAGATCCTTGAAGTCACAAGCAACCTTTATTTTCCAGGGAGTCTGCGAGCTTATTGAGATCCCGCAGAATATGGTAGATTGCCACAGAGTCAAAATATTTCATTGTATTTCTGATTCTCTACAATGTATTATTTAAAACGGCATTGCAAAAATGGTTTTCAGAATTTAAGATCTCTATCAAGAGCTCCAAAGCTCCGAAGATTTGAATTCTTTTGTATCCTAAGTCTTTCGCGATTTGGCAGGCTTTTAGGAGGTTGTAGATTTCAACTTGGTTGTTTGTGTTTATGCCCAGGCCCCAACTGAAGCTCGTGTTGTCCGCTCTATCTGGAAAAATGATCAAATCGCCTATGCCTGAGTTTCCAAGATTCCCCTTGGACGCGTCATCGAAGAAGATTGTGGCATCCGGTGTCCCCTGCCACCTCGAAAGGAAGTCCTCTTCGGAGATACGCAAGCGCCACAGAGGGTATGTCACAGGTTTTCTGAGTGTGCAATTTCTTTCTCCTATCCCATGGGATCCAAGCCACGCAGAGGCTTCTGCGGGTAACTTGAAGTCAAACTCTATGTTGGCAACGATTTCCAGAAGGAGGAATTTGATTTTGGCTACCACGTCCATCACCTTGGGAAACCTGTCATTGAAAATCCTCTCATATCTTGTAATCCAGACTTTCCACCAGAGACATTTGGAATTGCTTGCCAAATGTTTTTCCACTCTGCATTTTTGATTTTGAGCTCAGGATTTCGATCTACCCAGAGATAGACAACATATATCTGAGAAGGGATTAGGACTTTGAGGCCTTGGAGAACCAATTTCCAAACATCTTGTGTGAAAACACAGTCCACCATCAAATGATCAGTAGTTTCGGTTGCCGAGTTGCATAGGCAGCATCTAAATGGACCATTAAACCTTCTTTTATTCAGATTTTCTCTGGTTAGAGCCTTATTGTGCATGAGAAGCCAAGTGAAGAAGTTCACTTTTGGGAGGCTTAAGGAGGACCAGACAAATTTCCAGAGCTTCGGGTTCAGTAGAGGAGCATGAGTGTCTTGTAAAGCGGAGAAGCCTTGGGCAACTGTGTAATTTTTGGTTCTTCCCCACCCCCATTTATCCTTGATTGAAAGGTGGACAGGGGCAAGGCCCAAGAGAGTCGAAAACAATAAATTATTTTGTGGTTCCAGAGGGTCAGGGATCCCAGGAAAGATGCACCCTTTCCAATTCCCTTTTTTGTCCCAAGCACATATATCAACGAGACGAAGGAAGCCTTTATTCACCAACCATATCTTTAAATCAGAGCAAGAGTCAAGGGTGGACAATGGGGCTTTCCCCTGAATGGAATCCTCCCACACGAGAGTTCTCAGTCCATTTCCAGGGATTCTATAAAGTTGCTGCTGAATATGATCAATGCTTCTTCTGGCTAGATTCCAAATTGTAGTTCCTGTAGGAGTAGAAGTCGTGGTAATATTTCTAAGGGATCCTCCTTTTAAGCATTTCTTCCAGAGGATTTTTCTAACAGGGTGCTTTTTATCTACATAAAGTTTCCATATGATTTTTCCTCCAAGAGCTAAGTTTACCAAGCCAGGATCCCGGATCTGAAGCCCTCCTTGATGGAGAGGTTTATTGAGAGTCTCCCATCTAACCAGATGAAACTTGCTATGGTTTCCTTTGCCCCCGTTCCAAAGAAAATCTCGAAGGATTTTGGAAATCTGGTTCGTGATAGACTTTGGAGCCAATAGAAGGGAAGACTGGAAAATGGGAAGGGCGGAGAGGACTGCCTTGATCAGGACTAATTTCCTAGCCTTTATAAGCCATTGGCCTCCACAGTAGGCTATTTTATTTTTTTATCTTGCTGATTCCTTCAGCCCACAAGGAGGAGGAGCTAGGACCCAAGGTTAATGGGAGACCGAGGTATTTGATCTTTTCCCATTTGTCAAACCCTAGGAAACCCAACATGCAGGCAATTCTGAGTATAGTTGGGTGATCAACATTCCAACCATACATAGCGCTCTTTCTTTTATTGATCAGGGCCCCAATGATTAATCAGAACTGTTGGAGAATTTCTTTGAAGGCCTTTGCAATCTTAATTGAGACCCCTCTTAATAGGAGAGAGTCATCTGCAAAGAGGGCATGATTTATGGGGTCAACACCTCTAGTAGCCTTGATCCCAGGGATAACACCTGAATCCATTTCTGCTGTCAATTTTCTGCTCAGCGATTCTGCCAATAAAATATATAGAAAGGGAGACAATGGGCAACCTTGGCAGAGCCCTCTGGAAGCTCGGAAAAAATCAGAAGGTCTACCATTGACTAGGGGCACAGTACAGGGTCTATTAGTGCAAGCTTTTATCAAATTGATAAATTCAACATTGAAGCCAAAGGAGAGAAGGATTTTATAGAGAAAATAGAGTTTGACTTGGTCGAATGCATTGGACATATCCAACTTAATGAGCATGCCTTTGTCCTTCTGAGAATGGCTGGAGTGAAGGGCTTCTTTCACTTGAATCACGTTGTCTATGAGGTGCCTTCCTTTGACGAATCCACCCTACAAGAGGGAGATTGGACTCCCCAAGAAAGGTTTAAGTTGATTAGCTAGAAGTTTGGCAAGAATCTTGTAAGAGGCGTTGCAGAGGGAGATGGGCCAAAACCTGTCGAAGGACTCTGGGTTAGATTCTTTAGGGACTAAGGCAAGGAAGGTAGAGTTGGTATTCCCTCCCACTTTGGATTTCTTTTAAAAGTTTTTTATCATTCCGAGGAGGTCATATTTTATAACATTCCAACACAACTTGTAAAAATGGATGATGAAGCCATCCGACCTCGAAGCTTTATTCGGCTGCATTGACCATATAATTTCCTCTGTCTCATTTTCGGTGAAGGGTTTCATAAGACCAACATTTACCTCTGTAGTGATAAGAGAGGGGATTTTAGTCAAAAAATCAGCAACCAGCTCATCATCGGATCCTCCTCCTTAAAAAGATTCTTGAAATGGGAAGTGGCTGCTAGATGAATTAAGGCCTATTCTTTGATGACAACCCCCTCGTTGTTTGTTATTTATGAAATATGATTATGGGAAAGGCGAGCTCTACATTGTCTATGAAAGAAAGATGTATTTCTGTCTCCAGCTTTGAGCTAGAGGTTGCGAGACTTAAGACACCAATATTCCTCTTCTTGGCAAAAGGAGAGAAAAGAGTTGAACTGGGCACTTTGTTCTGTGAGCAGCTGATCTTTGGTAATTTCAGTTCCTTCCATGCCTAGCTAAATCTCGGCAAGAGCCTAAACTGTCTTTTGTCTATTGCTTGTAGGGGTGAAGGGAGGTTTTTCTTTTTCCCATGCTTTTAATGCAGACTTGGTTTTTTTAAGTTTTTTCTCCCACACAAAGCTGGGGGATCCTTCAACAGTTTGCGACCAAGCATGGACCACTGTGTTCAGGAAGCTGTCTCTCGATACCCAAAGAGGATTGAATCTGAAGGGAATTGGGCCCAGGTCCTCCTCTTTCTCTATCAACAACAAGATGGGATTATGATGAAAAGTTAGTTTGGGCAGAATTTTAGAGGATATTATGTGCTTTCCCTCCATGAAAGAGCTTTGGAAAAGGAAACGGTCTAGACAGGCTGCTATATTGGCTACACCAACTCTGTTATTGGTGCAAGTATATTGAACTTTCTTGGGTTTATGGTCTAGGAGGTCCCAAGCGAGGATCAGGGACTCCATCGTGCCCAGATAGGGATCTTTACCCCACACTCCCCCTTTCTTCTCATTTGGTGCCATAGTAATGTTGAGATCACCTGCCTGAATGATATTTGAGGGGGAGTAGATTTCTAGGAAATTTGTTAGCGTATTCCTAGCCTTCTTTTCCATGAAGTTAAGAGGAACATACAAATTAAAGAGGGCTAGAGAGGTCTTACTTGGAAGATGAAGCAGATCTGTGTAAATCCAATGTTGGGTAGCGAAGAAGCTTTTAATTTGGAACCTGTCCTCCAACCATAAGGTAGCTAGGCACCTTGAAGCTCCACGAGCACTGACTGCTTTTCCTGTGTTCTTTTTCCATTTAGTTTTACTTGTGTAGAGAAGAGAATCCTCTTCTATCTTTGTCTCTTGGAGCAGGAGGATGTCTGAGGATTCCATTCTAGTTAGATCTTTGACTACTTCAACTTTCAATGGGTTTCCCAGACCCCTGCAATTCTAAGAGATGATCTGCATTATTTATTGGAGAGAGGAGGAGCAGACCCTCCCTTTGGGAGATGGATCCTTGTATTTCTGCCTAACGACATTTCAATTGTGGACTGAGAGCCCTGCATCTTTAATTACTCTGCTTCTTCCTCTCTGATCTCCTTGCAGGACTTCCTTCCCGCCTTTTTATTGGATTGTTTAAGAGGTTCATCTTCAGAAGAACATGGGCTTTCTATCAGCTTTTTCTTTTTGGTCATCTTTGCGTAGGAGGGAGGGGAAATTGGAGCTGCTAGAGCTCCCCTGGATTTCTTGATGGATTGCATCTACACACGAGGTTGGGATAGCTTCTGCAAATTGTTCTTGAGGTCCTACATTTATTCCATCATCTGTTACCTGCTCCATATGTTGTTGCACCTCTCCTTCTAACTCTGGATGATCTTCTAAGGTATGAAGAGAAACGAAGGGATTTGAGGAGGTTTTCGCATTTGCTGTCGCTTGGCCTTCTGATAAACTCATCCCAGCAGAGGGGCCTCCATTCTCTGGATTCCCTCCTTTCTTTTTTGTTCTATAGTTCTATTTTGTTGTGCTAGTTTTTCTGACTTATGTCCACTGTTCTCCCTTTTTCTTTTCAGAGTCTTCATCGGTTTTCTTCTTACAGTTTCGAGTGAAGTGACCATAGCCGTGACAGAGACAGCATTGGAAAGGAAGTTGTTCATAGTCAAATTCCTGAATATGAGACCAGCCAACTATGGTTAGCTTGATCGCCTCTGGTAGTCCTATCTCCAGGTCTACTTCAACACATATTCTCACACACGATTATTAATCTCTCCTTTCAGCCCTGTCTATGTATTTACCTAATTTATTCCCGATTGTTTCCATTGATTCCGAGTTCCAGCAATGAAGGGGCAGATGGGGGAGCCTTACATAGACTGGAATGACAGAAGGAGTGTCTTGAGCGAGATCAAAGTCTAGAGTCCACTTATTTAGGTAAAGTCCTTGGGGGCCCATGAAATAAGGACCGTTTCTGAGGATGAGGTCTCGATCTTCTGCCAATTCAAAAACAAAGACATAATAACCTCTACCTACTAGATGATTTCGAATACCTTTGGAGACAAGGGGCCTCCAGTTTCATTGGACCCATCCTTCAATAGCTTTCAGAGAGGTCCAAAGACCCTTAAATTGGCCGATGAGTCCTCTTTCTACTAGATTCAACGCAGTCCTGCACGATTGGTATGCTAGCAATTCTACAGAGGGGATGGAGTCTAATTTCTTGACGAACTTCTGTTGATTCGTGTTCAGTTTCCTTTTTCCATGTAGGAATTTATAGGGTAAGTTCCTCAGACAGAACACCAAAAGGACACCGCTCACAAACAGATCACAGATCAATACACCAGTATTTTGACGTGGTTAAAACCCTCAGAAGAGGAAACAGTCCACGGCCTGCGCCAACGTGGCTACTACAGGCAATTTATTAATAAAAGAATGAAAATTTACATAAGCTTCTCTCATGCACGGTTAACCTACAAATGACCCTCAATGCGCTTTAAATAGAATTCATGGACCAATCGGGTGTCAAGCCACGGATCAAGTGTCGGTAATACCGAGGAGAGAATGAACCGTCGGATCACTACATATCGTGACCGTCGGATTGTAAGTTACAAAATGTACAACGGTAAAGAAACACACTTTACCTAACTCTATACCTAACTCTATACTAGACCAAGTTGAACTTAACTATTTCCTATGTGTCGGAATATCCTAACATCCCCCCTTAAGAACAACTTGGGATAGGATTGAAGGATTTACAAATATGACACAATAGGAGAAGGAAGGAGGCACTAGAGCCTATCCCCCCTTAGTGACAACTTCCTGAACTCCAAGCATATATCGAAGTTTAGTGAACTTCGCCTCTGTGAGAGCCTTTGTGAAGATGTCTGCAACCTGATCATCTGTTGAACAATATTGCACTTCAAGAACATGGTCATGAATGAGCTTTCTGATGAAGTGCATGTGAAGTTCAATGTGTTTGCTGCGCTGATGCTGAACTGGATCTTTGCAAAGCTGAATGGCACTTTGATTATCACACCTAAGTGTAGTCGGATGCTGCTGCTCAAAGCCAAATTATGATAGGATCTGACGAAGCCACAAGGCTTCCTTACTAGCTTCCACGGCACCACGATACTCTGCTTCTGCTGACGAAAGAGAAATGGCAGCCTGTTTCTTACAAGCCCATGTAATAGGTCTTGAAACAAGAGTGAAGACATAAACGGCAG
>APFE031306643.1:185866-210846 GCA_000404065.3 Pinus taeda
CCTTTCTGAGGGTTTTAACCACGTCAAAATACTGGTGTATTGATCTGTGATCTGTTTGTGAGCGGTGTCCTTTTGGTGTTCTGTCTGAGGAACTTACCCTGTAAATTCCTACATTCCACTAGAGGCTACTAGTCTTTTAAAGGCTTCGATCTCAGGGGGGAGTGGAGGGGGACCCTCCTCGGCTTCCATGATGGCTGTAGTCAGCAAAAAGAGAGATAGGACAGGTCGCACAGAGGAGTCTGGCAGGCAAGGAGGCCTCAGCAGTAGGAGGCTGTTGAGGGGGCACTGCAGGGGCAAGGCGGGAAACTCACCAGGGTTCAAACCCTCGATCGCTCCAGGGCCGCGTAGCAAAAAACCCTCCCGAAAAATTTTACACCTAAAAGTATAAAACCTCAAGTGGAGAGGTTTTGGCCCTGCATTGCAACGTATATTCGATGTTCTTGTTCTTGTTGTTTTTTGTGCTGTTTAATGATATGCAAATATAATAAGTAAGAAAAAGTAAAAAGGCATCACAAACAGTTATCAAAAAAAGAGAAATCACTCTAATCATTGCCCTATACATTTCTCAACATGTTTTTGTTGTGCTAGGTTTTTCCACTTTGTAAAAAAACGAAAAAGAAAAATGGAAAAAAGATACCCTACAAAGCAAATAGTCTTTTTAACCCAAACAATTATGGGTTGGCAATTTTACTTGATGTTAATGCTAATGGATTCCTCTCCTCAATGATACATTAAAAAAACTAAATAAGTGAAAACATAGATACATTAAAAAAAAAAAAAAAAAAAAAAAAAAAAAAAAAAGAAAACATTTAAATTGAGTGTAAAAATTCAAGACACCTATCAAAGTAAATAAATTAAATTTGTTCTTTTATTTATCATTATTCAATTTTTCATTGATTTGCTATTAGTTTTTCTTTCATTGATTTGCTATTAGCTTTCTTTGACTAAAAAAATTTAAAATCTATCCAAAGTTTAACATTACGATTTTTTTTTAAAAATATATATATATATATATTTTAAAATATTTATCTCAAATATGGTTGGTTAAAGTGTCTCCCATCTTATTGTGTAATGATGGCAAGAATTGACTTTTGTGTACTCTATTATTAATTACTATGTACTATATCACTAATTACTATGTACAATAAATATAAATAATTTGAAAAATAACATTATATATTGATTACTATGTACCATAAACGCAAATGGTTTGTAATTAAATTCAAAAATTCTATTTTCTTATTGGTGTAAAGTATTGAATAGACAATTTTTATGGGTTTTATTTTTTAATTTAAAAAAATAATTTAAGAAAATATAAATTTGATTTTTTTTGTAAAAATAATGTAAATTAATATTATTAACTTGTTTATCATTCCTTCAATGTCAATTATATATATATATATATATATATATATATATATAACCTTTATCTACCAAAATATTTAATTAATAGTAAAAAATTAATTAAAAACCTATTAAACAAATATTCATATAACTTGTTTTACAATTTTATTATTGTTTTGAATACATACAATACATCATAACATTAAAATGTTTTAATAAATTAAATGGCAGGGAACACTAACAATGTGTACTTATTAGACTTATTAGACTTATTGGTTCATATCCATTTAAGTTTAATCTAAAACGTTAAAGTTATTGGATTCTATCTCAATGATACATGAAAAGCAAAATAGGTGAAAACATTTAAATTGAGGCTAAAATTTCATGTAATGTGTCAAATTAAATTTGTTCCTTTATTTTATTGGATTTAATTTTTTTATAATAAAAAGACAAAATTATTGTTCCTTTATTTTATTTTAAATAAAATATGAAGTTTGTTTCATTTTATGTAAACATATGTAAGTAAGAAATGAAATTGTGAATGTTATTATAGATGAAAGTGAGTTCAATTTGTTTTTAGGAATGGTAAAGCTCTGTATTCACTTATTTTATTTTTAAATATTTTAGGTTACTTTAAAATAGATCAAACCTGAAGGGAAAAAGTTTTAGGGCTAAATTTCTCATAAATTAGAGAGAATTATCTTAAATATAAGAAAAAATATATATTATATTAAGTTGTATTCAAAATTTTAACAAAAATAAAAGAAAACAAGGGTTATATAGTAGTTAATCTCTTGTTTAGTTTAAATATAGTTAAATTAAAATAGAAAACAATAAAAATACAAAGATTTAAAATTTTAAAATGTTATAATTAGATTAATTTTAAATTGTAACTAAATGCATTATTAAATTTATAAATTAACATTATTTATACTGCAACATAAAAATAATTATTAATAGTTTACATTTGACATTTTATAGTTTATGGATATGGTCTTATGAAAACCTTATTATTAGACCTGGGTATAGAGGTCCTATCATAAATTTCTATTATATTTGGTTTGTGAATATGAGAAATTTTATATTTATTCAAACATCTTATTATTTTGAATATCATTCATTCATTAATAGTGTAAAATCTATCCTATGTGATTAAGTTCTCACAAAAACCTAAGTGACCTCTACCCCTTAAAAATATAATGTAAAAATAAAAATATATCTCTAACATACCATTAATAAATCTTTTTAAATTACATATGTGATTTTAAATAATCAATTTAAATTATATACGTAATTTTAAATAATATATTTTTTATTTATATTAATCATTAGCCATTTTTATAAATAGGAATATAAAATGATTATACTCATTAGCAATAATTTTTTCACCTTCCCAAACCAAATTGTATCATAAATGCCCATCCTACACCTTGATGTGATCTATGTACTTATCGTTAATTAATAGAGGTAATGGGCACATTAATATAGGCAAAGGGCAATAACATGTTCAATTTGATAACCAATCAAATTGAACATAAATAAATTAAATTATTTTTAAAAAATCATATATTTCAATGTGTAATGTTATATTATAATTTTTTTTGCAATTTTTTTGGTCAAACCCAAACTAATATGGGTTTGACAAAAAACCCAATGCAATATCCACCGCCTTGTGGGAGGGATAATAATAAGTGTTTATAATGTAAATCTAAATACATACATATATACATAGTGAGTTAGCTACTCCTTATAATTAATCTTGTAAAAAAAAAAACATACCATTAACATGTCCCATGACCTATCTACGGGGAAACTATGCCAAAAGGGGTACCAGCATGAAATATAGAGTATTTTAAGATGTGTGATATCATACTATGATTTAAATAACAAAAAATTTAAAAATAGAAATTGGCATTATTAACTTCCTATTTTATCATAAGCTATACCCTCATGCCAAAAAACAGAGTATTTTAAGATGTGTGATATCATACTATGATTTAAATAACAAAAAATTTAAAAATAGAAATTGGCATTATTAACTTCCTATTTTATCATAAGCTATACCCTGATGCCAAAAAACAAAGGATAGGATTGTCAAGGCCCTAGCCCCCTATGTTAAGGCCCTAGCAACGAAAGCTTATTAGGGCCCTAATGTAAGGGATCAATAAGAATCACTAGCATGCTTTGGGGCTACTTATTCAGAATACTAATACTTTAGTTCCATATCCATCAAAATGGGATTTGATGGCATGGTTCCCTATAGTAGGCCAGGATCAACATGTGACATGGTGGTTCCTAAAGATCCTATTGGAGAGATCCTAAAGAATTTGAGGTGGATAAACTTGCTACATAGACCATCAAACTTCTGCTCCAATTGGTGAAGTTTATCCTAGAGAGTTGAGTGAGGGTCACTATGCTCTTCCACAATCCAGGCAATGAAGATTTTGTTTAGCGAGTAGAGCTCAATGCATTGATCAATCTTTATTTCCTTGGTTTAAGAGAACCCATTATTGTGGATTCACTATTTCCATTTATCCTCCACTAGTTCCTTAGAAGTCTACTAACTTTTCCATGTAATTTGTTTCTCTATATCTTCAATTTCATTCTTAGTTTCCCCTAAGAAATTTAGCTCAAAGGTTGTACTATGACATCTTTGTCGACACGAATTATGTACTAATGAGGCCTACGTATGGGATAAGAACCAGGTGCATTGGAGGATCACTTGTGAGAGCTTATGTAACTAGTTAAGGCACCCAAAGTGAGGTCACAAGCTTCATGGTCGTGACATGGAGGAAAACAAAGGAGGTTGTGAACTAGAGAGACAACCCAAGATATCTCAATTGAAGTAGGGATGGGCATAAGACCAATATAGATCCATCTCAAATCTCTTGAGGTGCAAACCCATTTTCTAGTGCAAAAATTAAAAAATTTGCACCTCCAAAGATAGAATCCCTTTGGGGACACGATAGATGATGGTTAAGATGACTCTCTCTCTCTCTCTCTCTCTCTCTCTATCTATATATATTTATTATTATTTTTTTTTTTTAATGGCATTTTTTATGCATTAAATGGTTCAACCCTTAAAATCCCTTATTACTAGAATAATAGCTTAAGCATAGCATTCCAAACAAATACTTGCTCATCCAAAATTAACCTTAATAAGATTGAATGTAATTTGATCTTGAATGCTATAACAAAGAATTTAGATTTTCTATTACTTATATATATATAGGCATTTTATATGTTCGATTTATTATGATAATTATAACCATTATATATGTAAATGTTCACTGAATATTAGTTACATAAACTTGAATATTCTTTACGTTTACATTGTCAATTTTTTTTAACTTTTAAAATACATTTCAATTTGCATATATATATAGTAATTTTATTATGATGCACATTGATTTTTTTTATTACTTTAATAATTTTAAATTAATATTATTTATATTGAACTGATTAATTTATCTTCTTTATCTCTATGCAACTAGGTTTTTGGGTCAAATTTAAGTAAATTTTGGTTTTGACTTAAAAAATTTATTTTTAAGTTTATTAATATAACAAATTATATTTTTTTTAAAAGAATTGAATATATTATTATCTTTGTGCTATGTATTTGTGGTACGTTGTCTCTCCAACTTTGAATACACCACCGATTGTTATTACCTTTAATTATTGAATATGCCCATATACTTTTGTACAGATATGCAATGTCCTTTTGTATTTTTGTAGCTCTAGAATTATAAGTTCCAAACGAAGAAAACTCTTACGTTTAATTATTGTATATGCCCAAATACTTTTGTATAAATATGCAATGTTCTTTTGTACTTTTGTATGTCTAAAATTACAAGTTCAAAACCGAGAAGACTTTGTTATGTTCCCACCTGCGTTGAATACTCGACTATTCAACAATCGCTAACGTTGAATACTCGAATATTCAACGATCGCTATTACCTTTAGTTATCGTATGTTTAGAACCCTCATAAATAGATTTAGATCTAATAATATATATTTCCATTCAAATCATATTTAATATTTCAATATCTTATTAGTCCCTGCCCTCCGGGCCTGGCAGGGACTATAGCAATTGGTTTTGGTCGGTGGGCATTAGTTTGGCCCGCCAACCCAGGTTAATCTGTAAACACATTTTAACTTAAGCCAAAGTTTGGCGATATGTCACATTAACCGATGCGATAAAATATGCTCCCTGATGCTTGTAACCAGTCAAATCAACGTTCATCTTATTTGGCCTTAGTACGAGGTATACGATCTGGAAAGTTAGGAAACTGTTCGGAAAGCAGTTGGGTTAATTAGAAGAGTGTCGCCTCCCTGAACTAATGCTATCTTTGCGATAGCATTAGTTCCCAAACATTTAATGCTATAATGGATATAATGGATATAAGCTAAAGCAAGTTTGCAAGTGTGCATGCATGTTGAGGTGCCCATCGTTGAAGTTGGCAGCTGGTGTGGAGCATATGTGCTGTCAAGCATAGGGGCGGTGATCGCATCTTCATAAGAGGAGAGCTTGAATGCTTGAATAAGGGGAAAGCTTCCGACCTGCGTGGGAGTCTGCCATGCCTGCAAGTTGATTGCAAGTTGATCGAACCCGCTATCTGCTGTAGGTGGAGACGCTGGTTCAACTACAGAACGCATATTCTCCAGTCCAGGATCACACTGTTCCTCTTCTACAGACAGAGAGGTCAAACCTGCACAGGTGATGATTTTAGTCCTGCAATAAAATCTAGAGTATAATCATCTTAAAATCTAGAATAGAATCATCTTAATCTAAGATTACCTCTTATTCTTCTTGCAGGTTCTACATGAGCTTCTACGTGACCGGGAGCGCCCAGGAGCCTTCTCAGAGCTGCTGCAGCGACCTCTCTAATGTCGTCAAAATGAACCCGGTGTTGCCGCCTGCAAAGTCACCACGCCGCCCATCAGGTAAATACTTTTAGAAATTTCTGATTGAAGTAATTTGACAACAATTTTTCCGGCAACCTTCCGCAAGAATTATCAGAGCTTTCTCATCTGCAAATCCTGGATATTTCATATGTTGCCGATTTGCTGAATTTCCTTTTAGCTTTTCAGGCAGATTAATTTGTGCTTCTACTTCATATTTAAAGGTCGCCATCAGCAAAATAAAGCCTTCTGTCTGAGGCAGAAGGAGAGACTATTTCTAAAAAAGGCTGCAATAATTCTTTTCAAAATAAACTGTAAAACAAAGAAAAACCTCTCAAAATACACTGTAAAACTAATATTAGGAACATAAATGACATCAACAAATAAATTAGATGAACAACTAACAGATATTACAGAATTGTTGTGCAGGTTACTCGAATCAAAGCTCCAGCAGAAGGATTCGATTTTTCGGAGGTTGTTGTATATCACCTAATCTACGCTCCAATACACTGTCGGGTCCCATACCCAATACGGTGGGGAATTTGACACAACTGAACACTCTGCAGCTCAATGAAAATAGCTTGAGCGGAGCAATACCGAATGAGTTTTCTAAACTTTAAACCAAAAGATAAATTTCGGACTGGTTATGACAAATTCTGTCTGTTTACATGAAGGTCATTAAAATCCTAATGGATGATATTATAGCTAATCTAACATCCCAGGTAGCTGATACAGATCGAAACACAAGTTTACCCTGGAAGCGTATGTTGAATTATTATGGTATATGCCATGGTTTAGATTGATTTCCAGTGTTTTGAATTTTCACTCCTTGTGCCTGCATTATAATTTATGGTCTCATCTATAACTGAATGGTTACATTATATTACATAAAGTTGTATGCGCAAGCTCCTTCTGAAGGACATCTTCTTGCAATTCTAATACTCGAATTGCTTCTGATGTTTTCTGTGCCAGTGCCGCTGTCTGTAAGAGCAATTTGGATCACAGATCAACAAAGAAAACAACGTTCAGTAGAGTTACATTTAAAAATCCAAGAAACTTGCCTGAGTCTTAAATTGAAGAAAAAAATTCAAAGTGTATCACAGCCAAATAGCATGCATGCTTCAATCAGGTAGACCCTATCAAAGATCTTAGAATCTCTACCATAAACCAAATTTCAAACGAAGAGCACTGGTAAACTAAATCTATTAGATAAATTTCATCTCCTCTTCAGGTCATACTATAATACAATTTTAGGTAATAATTAGCTTACCTCATTAATAGGGTCACACAGAGTCTGCCTTGTAACTCTAAACCTAACTCCAAGCTTCTCAAGTTGTCGCGAAAGAACTCGAATTATAGTTACAGAACTTCCAACATCTTCTTCAAGCTTCTTGATTCTTTGAATCAATGAAAACTCAGAGCCATCTGAATTGACACGGTCCTTGGGACCACTGGCAGTGAGTCTTTGCCATATTTTCAAGCTGTGGAGAGAATCAACCTCTCGCAAAACCAACCCAGCCAGCCCTCTGTGGCTCGATCCAGACGCCTTCTCAGTGAATTCACCCTCCATGCATCGACCAACAAGCGACTAATCCCTGCATGCACTGAGACTCTGTTTCTAAGGCATTCCACTTGCAAGAGATCATAGTCTGCTTGCACCAGAGGGTGCTGGGAAGAAGGCAATCGAAAAGCACGAGAGTTTGGCTCAGTGAGCATACAAAGGGGTAACAGCCATCAGAGGGAGGCGGGCATGCAATATATATTACTGCCATCTGAAGGATTTCTGGATGCTCGGTAATGAAGGCAGCTGGTAGATGAGATACGTGGCGAGCGGGCGCCAAAAGGATCATGCATAGACGGAGATGGTTGGAGCTTTTCTTTAAAGACCGACGCGAACATGTTAACTGGGGTTGGTCACAAGTGCAACTTTTAATGAATACTAATGTGCATCACATCTAGTAATGCATCAACTTATTTGGATTAGTTAAAAATATTTAAATAAAAAGAACTTAATCACATCCATGAGAAAACCATTAATTTCATTTTTATACGCATAGTAATTTCTCATTTGATCGACATCAAGTGACAAAGACACTTACAATATTGAAAACCGTGTACATGAATCGATATGCCACTATAACGTTTCGTTATACGCTATAAGGCTTCTCGGCTTTAAAAAACAACTAATGCTTCATTGACCTGGTTCAACATTTAGTTTAAAGGCATTTAACCATTAAGAAGGAACCTTGGTGCAGGCAAAGCTGTAAATAATTAAAGGACGGTGCTTAATGAGTTGATATCGGATGGACGACCGTGGCTTCTTCAGTGGACAATGACCATCGAACGGGTTGTTGTCTTTGAAGTACTACAATCATTTATTGATTAATATGAATCGCAATCAAAGGGCTTATTTTACTAGCTTTTTGATCTTTTCCTGTCTTTTAGGGTCAGTGGGCATCGAGATGGGCCGGGTAGCTCATAAATCGGTGTGCGCTGGACAACGACGGGAGTGCAGGCATGGTTCCTATACCGGTTTGTTGAGAAGCAAACATTTAATATTCCCAGTGGCTTAGTTGCCCTTACCTACGGTCCTACAATGGACGCTGAAGAATATGATGTATATACAAGTATTGGACGTCTCATACTGTTTTCAAATGCGTGAACAAAAGGGATGGTTTTAATAAAAAACTGCCTTACACTGAACAATATGATATAAAGTAGTGCGACACAGTGTATGATTTAATGTTCAATAATGAATCTTGTCAAACAAACTCTAAACATGTGGAGTAGGCATCGGGTCAGAGTCAGTCAGTCAGAAACGGACACCCGGTCACGCACAAACCACAACATAAGATTGTCCAGAAGGCAAGTTTGACATGCTACTAAGTTTCTTTTTCGTGACAGTATTATACGCCCTTAATTTCCATCGCCCGCCGGTAAGAGTCCTTAGCAGCTCTTTTATCCGGTACAATTGGATCACAACATCTGCCCTTTCAATGCCATGCCTTCTGGTAGCACCTGGGCGGGGACGAACATGAATTCAGTAACTGGCAGCGTGTTACTTATAGTATGTCTGTGTACGGGAATGCGCTTCGCAGCAGCTGATCCGGAGATTTCTACCGTTTGGGGCAAGTGCGGCAATTATACATATAGAAACGGTAGCGCGTTTCAGCTTAATCTTTTTCGTGACAGTATTATACGCCCTTAATTTCCATCGCCCGCCGGTAAGAGTGCTTAGTAGCTCTTTTATCCAGTACAATTGGATCACAACATCTGCCCTTTCAATGCCATGCCTTCTGGTAGCACCTGGGCGGGGACGAACATGAATTCAGTAACTGGCAGCGTGTTACTTATAATATGTCTGTGTACGGGAATGCGCTTCGCAGCAGCTGATACGGAGATTTCTACCGTTTGGGGCAAGTGCGGCAATTATACATATATAAACGGTAGCGCGTTTCAGCTTAATCTAAACAAGGTTTTGGATTCACTGGTGAACAATGTTTATGCCACCGGAAACGCAGCGCAAGAAGCAACAGTAGTATATTAAGCCTGCAGCAAAATTTGATGCGGTTGGTGAGTCAGTTGGACTAGCAACTTATCCAACACCTCCTAGTCCTGCCTCTACTACTGAAACTGCTACAGGTGCCTCTAGCTCTGTAGGATACGCTGGATACGCTGTGGATTGGGGCAGGGACTAGTTGCCCCGCAGCCCGTCTGGTTTAAGTTTAAAAATAATCTAAATCACACTAATTCACAATAATTTGATTTGACACATTAATTTTAGTAAAGATTATTCCATTGTTATATTTATTGGTTGTGTGCTGGAAATAATGGCCGAAAGTAAAAACTTGTACATTATATACATTATTTTCATTAAAAAGACCATTGGAAAGTTTGTTTTCGAATAATGTTATTCAATTTGGCCTAGTTTTTTTCATTAAAACTAGTATATAAGTCGACTTGGGAGAATGCTCTTCTACGAAGCTATTGCCACGTTTGTTTGTTGAGGAGGATGGTACAAACGTGTGAATGAACCAACCAACACCGTTCTATAGCACATAGGCATCATTGCCCAATAAGATGCAGCTTCAATCGATGAATCATAATTTGTAAAAATAAAATAAAAATATTAAAAAAATAAATGTTTTTGGTTTTATAGTTTAATATTATACTTTCATATTTAATTTTTGGCCAAATTGAGTTTAATAACTATTTTAACAAAAATCTAACGCTTATATTTATTGTGAGGCAAATGCATAAATTATAAAAATATAAAAACTCTAAATAGATTGATATAAACTAGAGCTTAGTTTAAATATAGCTAAATTAAAGTAGAAAAACAATAAAAATACAAAGATTTAAAATTTTTAAATGTTATAATTAGATTAATTTTAAATTGTAATTAAATGCATTATTAAATTTCGTAAATTAACATTATTTGTATTGTAACATAGAAATAATTATTAATAGTTTACATTTGACATTTTATAGTTTGTGGATATGGTTATATGAAAATCTTATTATTAGACCCGGATATAGAGGCCTTATCATATATTTCTATTATACCTTGGTTTGTGAATATGAGAAATTTTATATTTATTCATATTACAAACATCTTATTATTTTGAATATCATTCATTCAACTAATAGCCTAAAATCTATCATAAGTGGTTAAGTTCGCACAAAAACCTATGTGACTTCTACTCCTTCAAAATATAATGTAAAAATAAAAATATATCTCTCGTATACCATTAATAAATATTTTTAAATATAACTAAATTAAAGTAAAATATTTTGAAATTTTGTCAAAATGGTAGCCTATATAAGTGCATGCGAAACCACCTGCCGCCTAGTTTAAATATAGCTAAACTAGCAATTGCACCACATGTTGCAAAAGAAACGTCGTAAGGCAAATTGTTTAATGTAATTTTATTTTATTTATTTACCAACATTTCTATGAGAAAAACTTTGAAATTTAAACTTTGCAAAATTGAGTTATATCATGGATTATAGTTGCAAGATAGGTTCATTGCTAAAATTATTCTCTAAAATTAAGAGTATATTTTAGTGAATGTTTCATCATTTCAAAATACATGATCTATTTTAAATCGGATGTAATTTTATTTTATTTATTTACCAACATTTCTATGAGAAAAACCTTCAAATTTGAACTTTGGAAAATTGAGTTATATCATGGATTATAGTTGCAAGATAGGTTCATTGCTAAAATTATTGTCTAAAATTGAGAGTATATTTTAGTGAATGGTTAATCTTAATATACATTTTGTGGAAACTTCTTTTTCTTCCTTAAATTATTGAATAATGAAATTGTTATTGAGTGTAACACTGAAATCAAAACTCATAATGAACTTTAATCTACGTTCAAACTATCTCAATTATAACACTTGCAAAATTTGTATTACAAACATTGATTTACTTGAATATAACCAAGTAAGTACACCAAGTGATTTAACACCTATAAAATTCGTATTACAATCATTAATTTACTTAAATGTAGCCAAGTAGGTATAACAAATGATTTTGAACCAGAAAAAAGTAAAGGTTTAAATCAAAGGAAAATGACGCAAAGTATCCTTGCTAAGAGATTTCTCCCAAATTCCCTCCAAAATCTTAAATGGAGAATGTACATAACATTTATAAACTATGCCCTTGTAAAGTCAAATTAAAATAGGAAAATGTCATCTTTGAAAGAACTCTGTGTGCTCCTATTTCTAAGTTGGTGTATTGGGCAACAATCGTATTTTGGTCCATGTGCTCCTACTCTAGTTGGGTGAACCAGGCATGGTGTATTGGGCAACAATCCCATGCTCTTGAAGAAATTTTGCAAATGGCCCAGGTGCTTGTCCATCTTCTGTGTATTTACCATAATATTCTCCACCTCTATCTGATCTCACGATCTTAATTTTCTTCCCGCATTATTTCTCTACTTCAACCTTAAAGATCCTAAAGGCATCTAATGCTTCGCTCTTTTTATGAAGCATGTAAAGATACATATATCATGAGTAATCATCTATAAAAGAGATGAAGTATTTTTTACCATGTGAGTCCATGTCTGGACTACATATATCAGTATGTATGATCTCTAATATGTCCAAACTCCTATTGGCACCTTTCTTTGATTTGTTGGTCTGCTTTCCCTGTATGTATGATCTCTAATATGTCCAAACTCCTATTGGCACCTTTCTTTGATTTTGTTGGTCTACTTTCCCTTTATGCAGTCCACACAAGTCTCAAAATCAGTAAAATCTAGAGTATTACGTACCTCTTCATTTACTAATCTTTTAATTCTTTCTATGGAGATATGACTTAATCTCTGGTGCCATAATTTAGAGGAATCTTCATTAATAACACATCTTTTAGTGCTAGTGTCAACATGTATTGAATTATAAGTGACATTGTCTTGTAAATTAATGCAATAAAGACCATTAGACAAAATACCATTGCCAACATAATCAGATTTATAAAATAAACTGAAAGATGTTTTTGAAAAGTTAAAAGAATATCCAAAAGGTAAGCCTTGAAACTGAAATCAAGTTTCTAGAAAAACTTGGAACATAAAATGTCTTTTCTAATTCTAAAACAAAGCCACTACTTAAAGTTAAATAGCATGTTCCTATAACTTCCGCATGCGAGCCCATCTTGTTTCTTTATAAGATGCTTTGCTCACTTCCCACTGGCTTCCTTAGGTTTTGCAAACCTTGCAAGGAATTCACAATGTGAATTGTTGATCCAGAATCAATCCACCAGGTGTTAATATTGACATTAACCATATTAAATTCATAACAAACAAAAGAGATTGGATTACCTTTGTCCGCAAGCCATTTTTGAAATTTGGCGCATTCCTTCTTCATGTGTCCCTTCTTTTTACAGAAAAAACACTTGGAATCCTTCTTGATATCCGCTTGGGGAGGGAATTTACCTTTCCCTTTCCGATTGGCTTGAGATTTTCCCTTTCCACGCGTTGCCAGCATTGCACTTTCTCCCAGTGCCATCATCAGTCGCTCTTCCTCTTGAAGACACATGGTCATGAGTTCATTAATTGACCATTTATCCTTATGTGTGTTGTATGAGATTTTGAAGGGTTCGTATTGGTGCAGAAGGGTGTTCAGGATGTAGTGCACCATGAAGGACTCCGATATTTCAACCTCAAGTTTCTTCAATTGAGCCACAGTGTCCCTCATTTGCATGATGTGCTCGTGCACACCTTTCACACTGGTGATCCTTAGGGATGAGAATTTCATGATCAGGGTGCTTGCTAGTGCCTTGTCTGAAGTGACGAATTGATCATCAAGTCTCGGACCTTTTCATGCTGATCAAACGAACCACAAATACCAGCTGAAATTTTAGTCTTAATGAACATCATGCTTAGGTGTTTAGATCTCTCCCATCGTTCATAAAGTGTGATGTCCGTTGCAGTGCTGGTATTAGTGAGTACTGGTGGTTCATCTTTCCTAATAACATAGCCTATGTCCATCCACCCCAAATGAAAGAGAACCCTCTCCTTCCAGACCTTATAGTTATCTCCCTTAAGTTCAAGGATATCACAATGAATTTCAGAGAAATTACAACTGCATAAAATTAAAGATCACATGCTTATGTTAAATTTGAGGCCTAAATAAAAAATCATGCTTTACCAATGTAAACCATGCTTAAAATTGAATCTAATGACATAATAATTCCCTGTGGGTTAAGTTTTCAATTCAAGTAGATTCAATTATTCAATTATTCTTTATAATAGAATTTATCAAATTATTCACTTAATTCATAATTCTAAGGGTATATTATGATTATAATTGATATAAATTCTATCTTAGTTTTGAACTTTATGATAAAACTATTAATTCATAATTCCTGTGGGTAAGTTATGAATATTTTATCCTAAATAAATTATAGAAATATAATAAAAATTCCCGTCGGATAAAATTTATTATATTTAATATAATCAATTTCAATTTAATGTCTAAATAATCTTTATGTGATCCTAACCAATCATAATATATAATATTATTTAATATTGAAGACGCTGTGGTTATTCTCTAATCAATTAAAATTATATGGATCATTAGACATTATTTATTTTATGCATAAAAATTAACTTGATATGAAAATAACGATAATTTGCATAAACAAAACTATAAAATTCATGCATAATATTTAACGATGGGTCTAGTATACTCATCCAAAATAGCGTGTTTTAATTTAAAACAGAATAATCAATTCATGCAAATTAAATAACAAGCATAGTTAATAAATTTTGCATAATAATTTTTCATATTGCATATAATTAAACCAATATTATAAGCATAAAAAAAAAATTGAGCAAAAATTAAACATATTTGCAAATAAATGCCTTAATTTGGAAAATTCTCTAAATATGGCATTAGCAAAATAGAGCATGTCTATAAACACCAACGCAGAAATAAAAATGGCTCCAATACCAAATGTAAGCTTAATAACGATTCTACAATGCGGAATTAACACGTAAAAGAATCGAAAAATAAAACTTTAATGCCCAATAAGTCATACCTCCGGCCATTGATGCTACTCACTCCGATCTTGAAGCAGTCCACTTCTACTCAGCGAATCAGAACTTCTACTCAACGAATCAGAAAAACAGTAGACTACTATGTGGGCACATTAACACCATGAAACTCACTCCGATCTTGAAGCAGTCCTCTTCTACTCAGCGAATCAGAAAAATAGTACATTACTATGTGGGCACATTAACACCATGAACGCAATTGCAACTTAAAAACTGGCTGCCTGAAATTGTACCCCTGCTTATTGAAACAAACAAACAATACCAAAACTGGTAGTCTCTAAAATGTGGGATCTATTCAACACATTAAGGGATCAGAATGCCATTGAAACGCTCATTTAATACCCAGAAAACAAAATAGTCGTGCACAATGCTTAGGACAATCTGAGCAGATTTCAAGCTGAAGGAATTGGTAGCATTGTAGAAATAAACAACGAAGAACCCCTCTGGCCTCTAAAATGAAAACCCAGAATAGTTAGAACTTTGAAATGGGCATTGACCAAGATGGGTGAAATCGCTAAATTGGGTAACCGTTTGTACTCATGGAGAACAGGTTGGAAAAAGGGACAAGCGGAGAACCCAAGATCGCCAATGAAGGCTTTGGAAAAGTTGAGGAACTTGTTTAACTCATGAAATGATATGCGGCATTTTCAATAACATTGACTCGTATTTCCTCTTAGAAGATTTGAAATATGTCTGTAACCGAAAAAAAAAAGATTATATAGAGACAGACAGATTGTTCCCAAATCTTATTTGACACTTCCAAGCTCTGGTCACTCTAACTTGATGGTGTAAGCTTGAAGGGGATTGAGTTAGTGAGCTTGGGGATCAAACAAAAGTATATATATATATAGCCAATCTTCCATCAAGCTTCTATTGGCTATGTGTCAAGTGTTCCAGTAGAGAATTCCAGAGTAATGGACCACTCGAATGGACCACTCGAGAAGCTCCCAACAAAAAATTAATTAACTGCAGTTGATTTCCGTAATTTAAGGAAATTACAAAAATTAAAGAAATGACTGCAATTTACTTGCATAATTATAAACAGCAGTTGGGAAAACGTAAAAGAGCTTAACATTTATTTTCAACGTTTAAATGTTACTAAATCTTTTGTACATTTTCTTTTTCTTAATTTTCTAGTTGTTGGTTAATTGTTGCTTGCAGATCCACTTGTATAGAAAATACATGGTTGTTCGGACATGCGCAAATGAGGTCACGAGCAATAATCTTGTGGTGAAAAATAATCCTGTGGTGGGTACAAAAATAATCCCGTGGTGGGTTCAATTTTTAATCAACTTTTCCATTTCCATTATCTGATGCTTTGATTGATTTTTTGGTAATTTAGATGACGAGTGCCTTTCTTCACTAGTTTTTATACATGGATAAATGAGATATCGTAGACTAGGTACCATGGTTTACTAATCAAGTTTGTAAAATGCTTTAAACTCAATCCTTGACCTGAATCACTTGGTTCAGAAGGTTCATAAATTTATAAAGTGTCAATGATGATATTATTAGCTATTTTTTTAAATGTATAAATTTTCAAGGAATTGTTCTTTATTCACCACTAGATTCCTTAATGACGTTTACTACTAATCTATGAACATAATGGAATTAGAATATCGAGTATTCTTTTGCTAAAAATCTTAGCATAATAGTATAACATTGGTTGAGGTAATGACAGCAAGTACCTTTGGCAGATACTGAAGAGGAACTGTGATAGATTCCACAAAACGACGTAGATTATAATAATAGGCCTTTTGTCCTAAAGCAGCAGAAACAAGGGAAGATATGTTTTCGCTGGTGTTTTACCAGTAAGGATCACGCGTTGGTGCTGCAACTCAGAGAAGAGGGCGTCCCACCGTTAAGACACTGTTTACGGCTAGCGCTCTGACTCAGAGAAGAGGGTGTCCTACTATTAAGAAACTGTTAAGCGTTGGTGCTGTGACTCAAAGAAGAGGGCTTCCCACCATTAATAAATTGTTAAGCACTGGTGCTGCAACTCAAAGAAGAGGGCATCCCAATGTTTAGAAACTGTTAAGCGCCGCGACTCAAAGAAGAAGGCATCTCACCGTTAAGAAACTGTCAAACCGTTTAAGAAGTTGCTCAACCGTTTAGCACTTGTAACGATGATTAACTATGATCAAACGATCAATATTAATTCCTATCGTCTAACAACGAAATCAATGGTGCAAGAACATACAGTGGCATCGGAAGGGAGTTCTTTTCGAAGGGAAAGGCTTTAAGGCTTAATTAAAGTAAAAGATTTTGAAAATTTGTCAAAATGGTAGCCTATATAAGTGTATGCAGAAATCAAAAACTAAAACATGCAGAAACCAAAACTAGAAGAAGAAAAAAAAATAAATTAAAAAACAACAAATTAGTAAAAAAAAAGTTATTTAGTTGTCAATAAATATTCAACAGCTAATTATTAAAAAGTTACTAGAAAGAAAAAAATAAAATTAGAAAACAACATACTAGTAAAAAAAAAAGTTATTTAGTTGTTCATACATAAATATTCATCAACTAATTATTATAATTACTGAATTATTAATCATAAAATCTAATAAATTGTGATAATACACATTAAAGTATGAAACTTATAATATAAATATATATCATATAAATATTTTTCTAACTTTATAAATTATAACACAACAATAGAAACTATAACTAACTTGATAAATATTAGAATTTTTTATAATTATATTTAATTAACTTTAAGATACAATTTAATAATTATATTTAAATAATTATTTGCAAATAATAAAATCGGATGGAATCCGTCACTTTGAAGGAATGAAACACCACCATCTTGCCATCCAAAAGGTTAAAGATTGAGCAATTGCTCATAAGAGTAGCCTTCCATATCGTAAAATTTATTACCGTATTTTTTTAATTCGTTAATTTTTATAATTTTATTTTTATTTTCATAAACTATTTTACTATTTAATCTTTTCAAATTCTTGAGTTATCTGAGATATTTTACATCTATTTAATCTTTTCAAATTCTTGAGTGATCTCAGATATTTTACATTGTAAAACATTTTACTCTGGGAAGGATAAGATTTATGCATTAGATGTAAGATATAATCTTTTTAACTCTTATGTTGTTATAAGTGGAAAACATAAAAGAGTTCTATAATATAATATGTGGGCTTTGTTTTTTATTTATTTTTTTCCACTGGAAAAATTTGTAACTTTCATTATGATTTGAAAATTACAATGATATCGTTATGTATATGCTTGAGGTCATTGTGTAACAGTGTGCCTATTAGCCTTCAAAAAATAGAAATCAGTTCAAACTTGAGATGTTCCACGCAGGGTCATCTTTCACTTTGCAAAAAGATTTACAAAAAAGCCATATTGGATCGCTTGCTGTTCTATATAATTCTTAGATATTTACATAAATACTGATATGATCAAATAAAAAAAAATTCATAAAGTTATTGCTCAGGTGCTTGCTGGTATCTCGGATCTATATATGGACGGTGGTAATATTTGAATTCCTGTTGTCCCTGAACTTCGATGATTTCCCATACTCCTCTGTCCATTATCGTGGCCTCCTTGGATAATCTGTCAGCACTCTCGTTATGTTCCCTGTAGATGTGCGAACATGAGATGTTGTTAAATGCAGATTTGAATTCCTGAATCTCATGCAAGATAATGCTGAGTGTGTGTATGTGGCAGATTGAAATGTTGTTGAACCAGTTAATGATGATTTTTGAATCCCCAAAAATGTTTATGCAAGTGATGTTATGGCTCATTGCGAAGTGGAGGAGGTGTCTGAGAGTAATAAGCTCGGCATAATTGTTTGAGCCAGTGCCCAGTCCTGCTTTGATTCGGTAGTAATGCTAGTTCGATTTGTGTATAATGATGCCTCCTCCACAGGTCTACTGATTTGCAGCGCCATCGAAGAACGCCCACGGGGTGGATTGATCAATGAGGGGTGGCGGATGGGGGCGGCGAACATGTGCAGGAGGAGGTTCTGGCAATTCATTGAAAGCCGCAATGATAAGAGCTTCCAACAGGTTCCAGTGAGCGGGTTTGTCCTGAAAAACGATCTGGTTCCTTGCTTTCCATATGTGCCAGGTTACTATGGCAGGGAGGTTCATCAATTTGGTTCCTTTGTGTCGCGTAGACCACTCAGACCAAGCCTCTGTAAGATTATGTCCTGCCCAGGTCACGTTGTAAGCGATGGTGATTTTAATGCCAACCCACAATTCTAGCGCGACCCTGCACAGTAGGAACAAGTGGTCTGTAGTTTCCGACGCTGCTTTGCATAACGCACACCAGGTAGGGCCATGATGTGCTCTGCACTGTAAATTATCCCCTGTGGGCACCTTGTTCCCGAGTACGCACCAGAAGAAAAGCTTGGATCTCGGGGATGAGGTTAACTTCCATAAGCTTTGCCACCAATCCAGCTGAGCTTCCGGTCTTTTGTGACTGATGAGGAGTGTATATCCAGCCTTCGGGGTGTAAAATCCAAATTCCAACTGACTCCAAATCAGCTCGTCCTGGCCCTCAGTGATTCTTATGTGCGATTCCATCAGAGCCTCCCTGTATGATTCCCAAGCTTGATGCGATTGTGGTGGGAGGTTCAGATGCTGAGCAGATCGCCAAGCCTGGTGGAAAATATCAGAGGCTTCTTGGTCCGCTATTTGAGCAATCACCTTGATATCATGAGCAAATAGATATTCAACTAAGTCACGAGGTAGGTGATGCCTTCCCCCACTGCCTGCCCAAGGGTCAATGCCGATCCTGGCTTGAGCCCCGTCTCTGATCCTCCAAGCCAGATTGTCCCTGATCATGGGCATTGAGTGAATAATGGCCTTCCAAAATGATGATGCTCCTATACTATTCCAAGTGGGGAGTCTAATTCAGTCCATAATGTCAAGGGGCCATATGTATTTATGGTACATGAGGCGAGTCCATAGATTATGGCTTGTTAGCAGGGCCCAACTCATCTTTGCCGCCAGTGCTTGTGCAAATAGTGGGAGATCTTTGAGTCCCCATCCTCCCCACTTCTTCGGGATAGCGATCTTCTGTCAGCCGATCCATGCGAATATCCGCTTGTCTTGACTACTTGCCCACAAATATCTATTACATATTTGCTGTAGCCGAGCAAGAGTATGTCTGGGGGTCCATGCAAGGGCCATCCAGAATACCGGAGTGGCCTCAAGTACTGTTTTAATGAGGATCAACCTGCCAGCCCTGGATATGTATTTGTAGCTCCAGCAGGTGAGACATTTTTCCAATTTCGATATTAACCAAGTCCAATCAGCAATCCGTTGGCATGTGGGTTTTAACCAGAAGCCAAGGTATTTGAGACCCCTGTCAATCGGGTGAATGATGAAGGGGAAAGCCTGCAGGGCATGTTGAGCCTCATTAACCGATGTGTGAGTCATTGTTATTGTGGATTTTGCTCTGTTGACCTGCATTCTTGTGGCTTGTGAGAAGAGCTCAAGAATGCGGGAGAAAGTCATAGAGTCTCTCATTCTACCATCCAGTAGAATGAGAACATCATCCACAAACAATAGGTGCGTGAGGAAGCATTCTTCGGTAATCTTGAGTCCCCGGAGGGTCCCTTCCCTTGTGGCTGAAATGATTAGGCGGCTCAATCCTTCCATGACCAGGAGAAACAATAGAGGAGATAATGGGCAGCCCTGCCTCAGACCCCTTTCAGAGTGGAAGAAATGTGAGGCAGATCCATTAATCAGGATGCTGAAAGTAGGGGTCGTGATACAGGCCATTATCCAGTTGATGAAGGAGATTGGGAACCCCAGATGGATGAGGATCATCTTGATGTACAGCCAGCTAACCCTGTCGAAAGCTTTTGAGAGATCAATTTTCAAGAGAGTGCTCTTGAGATGTTTGGTCCAAATGGAGTGCAGGGCCTCCTGGGCAGACCCAATGGCTTCATGAATCTGCCTGTCCTCGGGGAACGCGAATTGATGGGGGGCAATGTGAGAGGATAGTATAGGTTTAAGCCTATTTGCAATGATTTTTGAGATGATTTTATAGAGAACATTACAGAGCGATATAGGGCGAAAATCGTCAAATGATGATGGAGAGTCCGTCTTGGGAATAAGAGCTATGAAGGTGGAGTTTATGGCATGATATAAAGACCCTGATATCCTGCATTCCCCAATTACACTAAGCAGATCCTGACCAATCAATTCAAAGAAGGCAAGATAAAATTCTATCGTCCATCCATCAGGTCCAGGACTCTTATCTCTTTTGAACCATTTGAGAGTGCTTTCCAATTCTTCCATGGTTACCGGATTCATGAGTTCCTCCGAGTCTTCCTCATTTACAAATCTCGGAAAATGTGAAGCCGCTTCTATGATTTCAGCCAGATTTGCCCCCGACGGGTTTTTGAATAAGCCTCGAAAGTGTGCAGTACCCAGCCGGGAAAGCTTGTTGAAGTTATCAGCCAAACCCCCATCTGGGTGGGACAGACTCCAAATAGTGTTGGTCACTTTCCTTCCTTTTGCAAAGTTGTGGAAGAATTTTGAGTTTTCATCCCCTGCTTTTAACTAAATAGCTTTGCTACGTAGCCTGAGGGATTCCTCTTTTTGTCTGAGTAATGTGGCCCTTTGATTTTCAAGTTCAATCAGTCGAGACTTATCCACTGCCGATCTGAATCCCAGGTTCCTATCATCAAGCAAAGAACTCAGCTCTTCCTCAACAGATATAAGCTGGGTCGTATCCCTTTTGTTCTTCTCCTTGGCCCAGTTGATGACAATGGGTTTTAGCTCCGTGAGGTTCTTGCAGAACCCCCTGGCCAATGATGCCTCCCTATTGATAGGATGAGTCTACCAAAAATCAGATACCAATTTGATAAAGTCTTGTTCTTGGAGCCATGAATGATTGAATTTGAATGGTGCTTTTGGTTTGGCCAAAGGTCCAAGGATCTCCAGGTGAATGGGGGAATGGTCCGATAATCCCCCAGATCCCACCCATTGTTTAAAATGGTGAAGTTCCTGGATCAGAGGTCCCTTCAGAAGGAAACGGTCAAGTCTGCGAGCCAATGCAGCTTCTCCCACTCTCCTGTTTCGCCATGTAGGCATGGGCTGTTGCATGGGAACGTCCACGAAGTCGGCTTGTTCTAGGGCATTCCTCATAAAGTCTGTGATTGAATCCACTTGTGCCATTGAACCCCATGATTCGCGGAACCCCATCGAAAAATTCAGGTCTCCACCCAGGATGGTATTGCTTGCGGTCAGCAGGGAAAGATTTAACAGACGGTTCCAGAAGGGTTCTCTGTGCTGACAAGGTCCGTAAACGTTCACAATACGGAAAGCCACGCCCAAATCAGCCGAGAATATATCCGCCCCTAAGAATCCATGCCCACCCCAGGAAGAATCAATTCTAATAGATCTGGGGTTGAATCCGATAGCCAGCCCCCCAGATCGCCCCAAAGCATCCGAGGCCAAGAATTTCCAGCGGGGAGACAATGAGTTTAGGCATTGCGTAATGTTAGCCGGAGGACCCAGAGTTTCTTGGAGAAGTATGATGTATGGCAGCTCAGTCTCAAATAGTCTCCGGATGGCTAGTTTTTTGGGTTCAATGGCCAAACCCCTGCAATTAAATGATAGACACTTCATGGAGGACCGCATCGCGGGGTGGGTGCTGCTCTAAGGACCCCTTCAATGGTAGACTGTATGCCAGATGTGACTTCAGCACCGGCTCTCCAGATGGCTTTAGAGAGATCTGATTTTTGTCCCCTAGGGGACTGATGCCCCATATGCAGGGGTATGATGCCCAATCCCCCACAGGATCT
Source organism: Pinus taeda (assembly GCA_000404065.3). Lineage (NCBI taxonomy): Eukaryota > Viridiplantae > Streptophyta > Pinopsida > Pinales > Pinaceae > Pinus > Pinus taeda. The sequence goes on from APFE031306643.1 coordinate 208,459, forward strand.
CGAGATCAGAGGGCGAGGGCGAAGGGAATATGGGTGGGATGACCTGGAGGAGGAAGATAACGATGGTGAGGATGGGATAAGGGAGACGATATGCGGAGCGGTAGAATCACTAAGAGGGGGCACAAATGGGGTACAATGAGCCATAGTACAAGATGTAGATGTAGATGAGCAATCAAAAGACAAAGAGATAGGGGTGTGGCTAGTACCCGAAGTCTGAGATGCTGTCGCTCCCGCTCTTGCCCTTGTCAGGGGAGGCGATGTAGGTCTCTGCTCCTTCCGCCCCGACTTCGCCGGCGAAGCCTGTGCTGGTGCCATTCCCTGAGCAGAGCGAATGATGACCAGAGTAGTCTCCCGAGTGACCGAGGGCGAAATTTTTGGGGATGCTTCAGGGCCTTTGATTAAAGGGCAATCCTTTGCTAAATGCCCTACTTGATGACAGTTATAGCATCGGAATGGAACGCCCTCGTAGTCTAGTAACTGAATCCTGCTGAATTTCCCCCATGTTAGTGTAATCTTCTTCTCCAACCCTTCCCGTGTATCCAGGTGAACCAGGACTCGAGCTAGGGTTCTCTGCTTGGATTCTATGTATGGCCGGTCGTGATCCAGATACGTGCCCAGTGCATTCCCAATTTTTTGTAGTGCCTCTTCGCTCCAGTACTGAAGAGGGAGTCCGGGCAGCCGAACCCACAGTGGACCAGCCCCGATCTGTTCGCGCTCAGGGTCGAACAGGGGGCTCCATCGCTTGAGCAGTACAGGTGCAGTCTCGATATGCCAATATTTAGCAAGAACTAGGTCGATGTAGTCCTCCTTGTTGAAGTGCAGGGAAAACCAACCACGCGGGAGTATGTGAACCTCTGGAAGATCCTTAAGCAGGTTTCCCCAAATCTCCTCCACCCATTTTGTCAATCTATCCACAATAAAGGTGCGTCCCCTCACATGTCCTACCAGAACTGATCGGGCCATAAGTGCCGCGCCCCCGAAATCAGCTGGATCTCCGAACGGGACCGTAATCTCTTTGTCGGTTGCCTTGATGCACCTTGTCTTCCGTTTCTTCGTGCGGGGGGCAGAGGGATGGTCAACCAAGGGACTGGAGGTGCCTTCAGGAGGGAAGGGTTTTGCAGGCTTCACATTAACAGCAGGGGTGCTGAAGCAACCGGAGGGTCGAATCCCCGAGAAAGGTGAGGTGTGAGGAGTCGAGACCTGAGGGACCGCAGACGGAGGCGGGTCACCCTAAGGAAGAAAAACTTGGTCAAATGACAAAACCTGGGGGGAAAGAGAGGCCAATAACTGTTCCGTGCCGGGAGATAGCAGAGGGGCGTCTAAACCGGAGGAGAAACCCGAGATCACAGCAGAAGGAGGGCAGTTAGGGTTAGGGCTAGGGTTTGTGCGAGCCGATGAAGGGACCGGGGAGCTGTGAGCGGCTGAAACCGAGGCAGCAAAATAAGGGATATCGAAGATGATGCGGTCCTCCAACGGATCCGCAGAATAATCCACCAGATCCTCCATGTGCCCGTCCATTCTGCCTACAGTTGCGCGGTGAACGTGAACGGTGAACGGTGAGACGGCGACAGGGATGTGAGGTCGGTGAATAGGTAGAGGGTCAACCGACAGCCGTGCCCTATAGACGGCGATATGTCTTCAGAATAGGCGCTAGGCGCTTACCCTAATCCTGCATGCTCCTGCGGTTCCTGCAGCCGTCCGAAAACCATCGCGCCTCCCCTTCTCCGCTTTGTCTTTTATATATATATATAATATATATAATAATATAAAAATATTATATATATATATAATATATATATAATATATATATATTAATTAGGTATAATGTAATTGAATGCTTATTCAACACTATTCTTTGGGTTAATTACATGTTATTTATATTTTTAATTAAAAATATCTATATTAATTTCCTATAAATAATAAGATTATACTAATTTAAAATAGAATTATAATTTATATAATTTTTAATATTAACATGTGAAATATATTATGAAAAAATTATTTTGGTATTTAGTATGAACTAATACACAATGATACTTATCAACCATTTAATTTTTATTTAATACACAAACTTTTTATAAATTCTTTATATTCATTACATTACTAAAAGCAAACAAATATTTATTTATTTTATTTAATCAACAAAATGTTTATATATCTTATCCAACCAAAAGTTTTTTGGATAATATTTATATAGCTTATTTAGTCAACAAGATGTTTATATATCTTATTTATATCTAGCTTATCACATTTTCTTTGAGACACGTAGACCTATACAATTTCGTTCTATAACATGGATTGTTCATTTGTCTTTTGACTATACTCCCACTTTTCAACTAAACTTTTTTGGATTTTTTTTCTCAAAATTGTCATCATTATTATATTTTG
>APFE031306643.1:211011-227836 GCA_000404065.3 Pinus taeda
ATTTAAATATTATATGTTGTTATATTAAAATATATTTTACCAATAGATTTTGTCCAATACTAGTGCATCAATATTATTTGTTTTTAGTTTTTGTTAAATTTTCCACATTACTCTAGTTGTTAGAGGGTACTATTTCTGATCCACACCACTCTACTTGTTAGAGGTACTATTCCTAGTCCTAGGTCATTAGGAGTGTTGTAGGACTACTAAAGAACACTTTATTTGCCCATTCATGTATTTTTTTGACACTAACTTAACTATACTTAAGCTAGGCAAGAGTATCTACAATGTAGCCCTTATTCAAATGTATAAGTTATTTTATACCTTTTAAAATTCAATAACTAAACTAGTTTAGAACAACTACAAAGACTCTAAATCTAAATAATAGTCATGAGAGAAGATAAAGTTAAATAAGATGTCCCTCTCCTTGCAAATTTCTTGTTTCAAAATTAAGCCTTAGTGAAAAAATCTTAACAATTATCTAATAAAGATGAGGTTTATATCTATAGTAAATGAAATCAAAATAGAGGTTCAAAGACTTCCTGATTTAGCTTATTTGCAATTTGATTAACACCAAAACTATTTTGACTAGTGCAAAAAATGAGGAGAAGGAATTCCAAATTTCAATAAGCAAGGGTGCTAGATTTTCAAAGGAATTCTAAGAGACATGCAAAACAAAACTAAAAACATAAAGAAAATGGTAACAAATGAAAGTGAGCATATGACACTTTCCTTGAAGAATGTAGCTAAGATTACCTGAAAGATCGTGATTTTCTCCAAAAAAGAGGTAAATTCTTATTTTGAAACTAAACTAAGGTGAGCATTAAACAAAATAACAGTCCATATTCAAGGAATCTAATATAAAATCATGAGAAATAAGAATGAAAACAATGAAAATTTGCTAGATGTATTGCAGCTGGATTATTCTCTTTGCTTCTTTTGATTTTATATTAGCTCCAAAGTTTTCAAAAATCCCATGAGATGAAAACCAAAGTCCCATATAAACTTTGAAATTAACAAATTAAATGTTCTTTTAATGTATATAATTTTTTTCTAATAAGGTTTTCTATAATTAACTAATCAATTCATTGTGAAAGAATCTTATTTTCTCACCAAAATCTTATTGCTTATTTTTTTTTAGTGTTGAATTTTTAGTAAAAAATAATTTATTAAATAAAAAAATATAATTCTATATTTTTAAATTCATTTTATCATTTGAAATTATTAACTCTTATATCAAAATGCAGCGTAAACTAAATTACATAATACAAGTTTATGGCTTAGGAAATATCAAGTCACCGAGGCCCACAACATATAAACCTTATGACAATTAGTCATACTCAATTCTTTGAATAATTTTAATATGAAATAAAATAATGTTGAATCTATGTAAAAACCATTAAAATGATATAATATCAAAGTGTTTCTAACCAGCTTAAAACATAATTAATAAATCATTAAAATTATAACTTATAAAAAGAAAACGATTAAATATTTTTATATTCAATTTATCATATTACTTAAATATTTAAATTTTATTTAGATTATAAAATATTATTAATTTATTAATATAAAAATTATATTAAAAATAGAATATTTTATCTAATATATCTAAAATTCATTAAAATTTCTGAAAAATCTTGAATTTATGATTTACTTAAAGGAAATTAGAAACGATTAATAATAGTTTTAATTATAACTTTAGCTAAATGCCTTTTAATTATAATATTATTCTCAAATACACTTCAAATTTTATAAATTATAAATAAATATTATTCTCAAACACTTCAAATTTTATTAAAATATAAATATAAATTATTCTCAATACAACTTCAAATTAATTAAAATTATAATTTAAATGGAAAATAATAAATGGATATTTAAAAATAATAATTTTAATTTGTTAGTTATTTTTTATTTATATAATTAAAATTATATTCTAATCAAAATACTTTTATATATTAAATAGATAACACATTATATTAATTAAAAATAAAATTTTAATTAAAATATATTTTGAATGTATAAATAAATTTAATGTTTAATTTTTTTTTAAAAAATTCAAAATTTACAAATAACTTTCAAAAATCTAAATCAAATTGTCTAAAAATCTCACAATAAATATTAATTAAACCATTTTTATCCAAAATTTGTGAGTATAATCATATAGGTATTATTTAATGAAAATTAGTTTAATATACCTAAATTAAAGTAAAAATATTGGATTCAAATTAGTGTTAAGGTTTAAAATCGGGTCAATTTATGTTTTACTTATATGTAGAAGTCATTGATGGCTAAGGTTACGGTTTGCTAAATAATTCCAAATAGTTGATAGAAACCTCTTTATGAGATGTTAAATATTGTTATTGTATTACACCATTTCTCTTTTGGAGGTTCCACATTAAAAAGGCAAGTGAACATGCATGTATCTTTCCATGAATGGATTCTTGTATGTTGTTTCCTACTTTAAAGATTTATGATTTAATGAAACAAAGACTTTTATTTTACAGTCTCTTATATATTATTTGTTGTTAATATTTGATATTAAAAAGCATAAAATGAAACATCTTTTAAATAAAACATAACAACTAAGATGAATAACAACTATAAATTTTAATGAGATAATTAAACCAAATGTGAATATCAATACTAAAAAGTGAGTAACATTGAAAGCATATAAAAATCAAATAAGATAAAACTATAATAACACACTAGTGTAAAAAGATAAAAAAGATATTAATACTTTATACCATTTTTTCCAATGTAGATAGCAATGATTTTCACTAATTAATATTACACTAATATTGCTTCATAATTTTTTATATACCGAATTAAACCAACAATATAATAAAACCATATATATATCAATGAAAATATCAATTAGAAAATAATATATTCAACATTATTAATTCTTCATATTCACATTAAAAATAATAACATATAACTATGCTTATGTGATATCCTTAATAATATATCATATATAATATTTGGTATCCTTTAATTTTTTACTTCTATTTATATTATTCTTGTTTATATTAGGTTATTTTCAATTTCAGTTAATCAATTTTTAAAAATAAAACCCTGTTTGGTTACCTATGTTTTTAATTCGGTCGGAAATATATAAATAGTAGCACGGAGTTTGAGTTACAAAAGTGAGTAATAACTTGTTTTCCAACAAAGTCCATTCTATACCCTGAGGACTTAGAGCTGCTTCTGTTTGGTTACCTATGTTTTTAATTCGGTCGGAAATATATAAATAGTAGCACGGAGTTTGAGTTACAAAAGTGAGTAATAACTTGTTTTCCAACAAAGTCCATTCTATACCCTGAGGACTTAGAGCTGCTTAGTAACATTAGGAAATAATTAATTCATATGTCAGGTCACGCATTTAAGTATACTTGTACTCACAGCAGGGTACAATTGGCAATGTAGGAACTATTCATTTTCTTTTTTATTTAAAATAAATTTAATGAATTTTTTCCTTAGAAATTTATAATGTATATTTTCAAAGTATTTATTTTGTTTTTTTGTAGTGTGTTGTTTAATTTAATAAAATATTTTGAAGACATGATGTGTTGTATGTACTTTAAACACAATAAAAAATTGTAAAATGAGGATATGAGGAAAAGGAATATTGTTTAACTTTTTTATTTAAATTTTTTAATATTAATTAATTTTTTGGTAGAAAAAGATATTATATATTAATTGACAGGAAGAGAATGATAACAAATTAATAATTATTTATTAATATTGAATGATCACAACTTTTTATATAATGCTATATAGTACACATGGCATGTCATAGAGTATAGATTGATATAATCGATTGTAAAATTGTTCACATTACTTTTCATTTTTTCTTTTCAAATTTATAGATATTTTCAAATTATTTGTAAATTAAAAAAAAAAACTCATAAAATTGTCTTTTCAAACTTCATACCAATAAGAAAATAGAATTTTTAAATTTAATTATAAACTATTTGTGTTTATGATACATAGTAATTAATATATAATGTTATTTTTGTAGAATTGAGAATTGTTGTTTATTGTAAATAATAGTTAGTGATATGGTATATAAATGGGTTAAGTGACATTAAATTAATTTTGCAAAGCAAGAAAGAAAGAAAATTGGAGGAATAGGACCTTAGTTTCATAGAGGCAATAGCTAATTGGAAGACAAAAATTAAAAGAAAGAATAATACCATAAACTCAAGCATTATTAAGAAAAACGAGATCACTACAAAACCCAAAACTAAGCCCACCATCAGAAGGTGGAAAAGGCAAGTTAAGGATTAAATTGTTGAGAAACAGAGTAACCCAAACCAATCCAAAAGAAAGGCCATCATCTCGCTATTTGCAGATTGGGTTACATTATACATTGAATTGAATGTAGTCTGGGTGGTTAGGAGAGTTGGATTATAATTTTCTCACTGAAGTTCAAGTCTTATTAACAAAGTAGGTTAAGTCTTATTGACATTGATGCATGATGCATTCTTCTTATCTGTTTTTGTACCACAGAGCAGAGCACTCCAAAACCCAGAACCAAGCCAACCATCAGAAGGTTAACCCAGAACCAAGCCAACCATCAGAAGGTTGAAGATGCAAATTAAAAATCAAATTATCTGTTTTTGTACCACAGAGCAGAGCACTCCAAAACCCAGAACCAAGCCAACCATCAGAAGGTTAACCCAGAACCAAGCCAACCATCAGAAGGTTGAAGATGCAAATTAAAAATCAAATTATCTGTTTTTGTACCACAGAGCAGAGCACTCCAAAACCCAGAACCAAGCCAACCATCAGAAGGTTAACCCAGAACCAAGCCAACCATCAGAAGGTTGAAGATGCAAATTAAAAATCAAATTATAGCACTCCAAAACCCAGAACCAAGCCAACCATCAGAAGGTTGAAGATGCAAATTAAAAATCAAATTATTGACATTGATGCATGATGCTTTTTTCTTAGTTGTCTTTGTATCGCAGAGCAGAGCACTGCAAAACCCAGAACCAAGCCAACCATCAGAAAGTTGAAAATGCAAATTAAGGATCAAATTGTTGAGAAACAGAGGGAACCCAAATCAATCCAAGAAAGGTATTATAATCTCCTCAGTCATGTTCGAGCAGAGCACTACAAAACCCAGAACCAAGCCAACCATCAGAAAGTTGAAAATGAAATCAATTCAAGAAAGGTATTATAATCTCTTCACTCAGGTTCAAGTTTCATCAACCATCAGAAGGTTGAAAATTCAAGTTAAAGATAAAATTGTTGAGAAACAGAGGAACCCAAACCAATCCAAAGAAGGCCATCATCTAGCAGGCAACATCCATTTGGTAGATATCTACTAGTTTAAAATCTTTCTAAATATATGTCCATGGATTCACATTAAACCAAAAAAAAACATACCTCTAAATAAGGGGTTTCATTTCTATCTGCCTATCGTCTACTCAGCTTCTTGTAATTTAAAATTAAGGAAAACATAAATCGGCTGATCAGACAAAGCAAATAAAAGAAAACGAAAAAGAAAACATCAACCAAAATTAAAAAAAAGAAACACATGCATAGCCAATTGCAGAAACTCATTGCAGAATTAAAGGAAAAAATAAATTTGAAAAGGATAACAACAAGCGGCCCAGCCAAGCCAAGACGGAATGTAGAAAAAGATTATGATAAGCTGAACCTGCTCGATGTTGGGTGCTTGATAATTATTTATAGCCACTCGTTTCGAACGGTCACAAACGCTTCCGCGCGTCTGCTTTTTCATTTCTTTTGGTTTCAATTGCTGGTAAAGGATGGGTTTACAATTCGTGGGTTTCAGTTGCAGGTAAAGGATAAAGGATGGGTTTCCAATTCGTAAGGATACAGGCAGGTATTTTTGTTTTTGATATTAAAATGTTACCTTGGTTTAACGAAAATAATTCCTCGTTACATATAATGAAAATAATTACGGTTATATATGTAATTTATTTTGTTTTGCTATCTGTTTTAAATCGGGAGTCATGTTTTTTTTATTAGGTGTTGTTTTTGCCTATGCTACTTTAGTGGGTGGTTTTATTGGTGATAGTTTTTTTATTTCCAACTTACATATTGCAATGGTCAATTATGAGGAATATTTTATATATATGGGTTACACCAAATCCACATTAAATATTTGGATAAACACATATTTATTTAAGGCTTTTAATTTTTGAAATTTGACTCATTTGGTCTATCTATTTCCAATCAATGCTCCATGGTATGAAAACCATAAAATAACCATGATCATAAATGATTACATCAACATGCAATTAAAGAGCAGACTAATGAAATAGTATCCACCATAGAATTTCATAAGAGTAGTGAACCCAATGAAGTTCCTAAATTATGAAGAAAACAGTAGTAATGGAGAAAAGCATAGGCCCAAATTAGATGGAACCTCAATGCAATGGAAGAGAGCATTAACATGAATGTATGTTGATTGTTTAGAAGTTGTAATTAGTACACACGAATAAGAATTTCTAAAAGCTCCCAAGCTTTCGAGGATGGTTGAACATGGAAAGAAGATATTAGTCAAAGATATTTCTGATCCTAGTAAATCATTGTTGAACTACCAAATATTCAAAAAGAGAGATAGACAAATTCCTTCTCTACAAAGAAACACCATAAAGGGGTGCAGAGGCATCCATTGGGAATTTGTAACATATATTCATCTTGACAAGAATTGTGTATATGGCTTGGTTTATTTGAGACAACAAGAGAAGTGGCCTTGGTTTATGAGAAAGCCACTCTAAAAATAAAAATAATAAAAACTACTATTCGTATTCTGTTGCCATGTGTGTTACGTGTAACAAATACATGTGCCATTATAGGTTGGGCAGTTTAACTTTACTTAACTATAATTTCTTTGGGCATCAGGCTCCACTTTAGAGGAAATTATTAACATCACTCACCATAGTTGTTCCTCAAATTCCCTTTAATTTGGTAGTGGTTAAATTCCAAAACAAATTAATAAAAAAATTAAATAATTTAATTGAAATTTAATTATCTAATTATTAGTTATAATCATATTAAAAATTTATTTTAAATTACGAATTGATAAATATTGTGTTATTAATTATTTATAATTATTTAAATAATTTTAATTGAAATTTAATTAATATAATTAATAGTTATAATTACATTAAAACTTATTTTAAATATAAACCACTTTAGGATGATAAGTATTTTTACTAATTGTTTATATTTATTTCACGGCTTTTACTAACTTTATATTATTTATATTTTGTAATATTAAATAAATTATATATTTTTCCTTTTATTTTATATATATTATATATTAAAAATGATCTATATTTATTATTAAAATTAAATTATATATATGAATTTAGATTTTTATTATATTTAAATCACATTCAATTTTCTTTGATTTAATTATTAGTTTGATTTTAACTTAAAAAATTAAAAATTAAATTTATTCAAAGTTTAACATTATGAAATGAAATTTATTATTTTAAAATAAAAGTAAAATTCACCCGATCGGGTTGAGGAGATGGGCAGGTGGAGTTATGAAAACGTGGAGGGGTGCAAGGACGGACAGCGCCGCCAGGTTCCGAAGCATGATGGTAATTGGGGACAGCAGCAGTGGGATGGATCATGATCAGGCGAGAAAGGACAGCAGGGGGACGAGGAATGATAGTGGCACCGTCGGAATGTCAGACGAAGGCCAGGGAATTGATGGTGAGAGGACATGGGACAGCAGAGCGGGCAGAGGAGTGGAGCCTAAGGCCATCAAGAAGGGAGATATAAGGGAAAAAGGGTGGCGTAGAGGGTCGAGGGATAGCGCATGCAGGGAAATCGACGAGAGAGGGGAGAAGTGCCGAGTTGCAGACAGGAGAAAAGCCAGCCGGGAAAGCAGAATGGAAGAACCAGGGGAGCACAATTCGGGGTCTAAAAACAGGAAGAGAATGGTTGCGGAGGGAAGCAGAGCGGCGGGGAGATGGCTGCGAAGCAATGCAGGTGATGGAGACCAGAGCAGAGCAGCCCCGGACGTAAAGGGCAAAGGGAAACTGGAGGCGGAACCCGAGCAGTTCTACTTTCCAGTGTATGAATTCTCCGAGGATGACAGTGAAGCTCAGGAAGAGGATGCGGGAAGGGCAGTGACAGGTTTTGATGAAAGCAGACAAATCAGGCAGGGCACCGGCATCAAGACTGTGAAAAGGGGACGGAAGGAAGCCGAGGAGGAACAGGAGGGGGGAGCTGAGTTCGGGACAGGCAGGCGGGGATGCGGGCGAGGCCGCCGTGGTCGAGGATGGCAAAGAAGACGGGGAATAGCAGAAGGGAGAAGCAGGAGGGGCAGATGCTGCCGGGAAGGAACAGTAGAAGAAGGGGAGACAAGTGCGGGCACAGAAGGAGGACAGGGGAGAAGAACCATTGAAACTAGAGTCAGAGCTGCAGAAAGGGCATATAATGAACGAACCAACCCGAAAATTCGAAGAATAATAGAGCACTGGGAGGAGGAAGCCATCCAAGCACAATCAGAGGAAGAAATGGAAGATTGGATGGATCTTATGCCAGACCCAGGCCATACAAGGGGCAGAATGACCTTGTATAAGAAATCCCTGCACCTCTATTGGGTCATGAAGAGACTCATGGCCAAAGCCATGGAACAGATAGCCTTAGAGACGGCTGAACTGTCTCAAGGCATCCCCAACTTGAAGAAGGAAATGAGGAACATCTTGGTCACCCTGCTCATGCAAGATAAACGACTGGAGGACCTTCAGAAGCAGCTCGAGGCGAATGGCCTGGTGGTCAAGAAGGAAAAGGAGCAGCAGGAGAATGCCGAGACTCAATGAAGATAGGCATGTTTTTTTGATTTAGATAGAAAATGCAAGTTCTTAGTTTTTCCTTAGATTTGCATAGGAAGTATGATAAGACTTATTGGCAGATAGCTGTTAATGTAATTAGTTTCCAGATGAATGTTTTCAAAGCTTGGAAAGACAGGATAAAAACCTTTTATTTTTGGTCAGCAGTCAAAAACTATATATGGTCAATAAACCTGGTTTCCCTACGGCGCAGGTTGAGGTCATCTTAAGATTGTAATGCCCTTTTTTTTTTTTTTGATAATAGAGAATGGTAACTCCCCAGCTTACAAAAAATAAAATAAAAGTAAAATTCATTTATATCTACTATTTTTGGTTGAAATGTTTCACTTTTTATTGTGTAATGATGACAAGAAATGACTTCAATGTAATGCATCATTAATTACTATTGTACCATCCATATTATTTTATTATTTATTAAAAAGATGGACTAGTTAGCATTTAATGTGAATTTAGAGGGTGGTCGTGGATCTCTTGACATGTGAAAACGAAGGGTTGTTGTTTTGACGTGTGAAAACAAAGGGTTGGTCATTTTGACAGTTGACAATTATTTCAGTGTTTCTAATTTCATGATTCTCACTCTCCAAGATTTTTTATTAAATTGTAATTGTTGTGTTGTGCATATTTTATTATACACTTTTCTAAAGCCACGACAATAAAGTGCTCACAAATTTGCTTAGAGCTAATGTACAAAAATATTATCTAAGCAATAATTAAACATTAATAATGTGTGAATGTGAATAGCGAATTGAGGCAGTGATGGGCCAAAGTGGATCATTAGTCCATTAAAAGTTTATTAGTCAAGATAAAAGTCATGGGTAAATGAAGAACCATAAAATAAATATTATTTTTTTTATTAATATATTAAACTTTTCAATTCATCAACTTGTTAAAACTCACACACACATATGGAAAAATGATGAGTATGTTGGATAATAATCACAATCCCAAAATTAGAAAAACAAACAATGTGTAAACCATAACATAGGTAAAAATGAACAATAGCATTAAAATTCATTTATGAACTACTTCATCTATGTGGGACCATAGTAATATAAAGGTTTAAGATAATAATAAACTATCAACTAAGCACATAAGTGTAGTCCATAGAAATGGACATTAACATTAAAATTCATTTATGAACTACTTCATATATGTGAAATACTTCATCTATGTGGGATCATAGCAATACAAAGCCTTAAGATAATAATAAACAACGCACATTAGTGTAATCCAACTTTGGATAAACTTTATTTGTGTTAGATAGTTTAAATTTTATGAAAAAACCAAAATTTGTATTTAAAAGAAAATTCATAAAATGGGGTATATTTATAAAGGGCAAACAATTAACAATTATTATTAAAATCTTTAAAATTTACAAATTGCATAACTTGTTCCCGAACCATTCATTAAAAAAAATTTCAAGTTGAATGTAAAATTCTTTAACTCTATGAATAAAAGCTCTACATGGTGGATATATATTGTCCCTTTCATAAGTCGAATTAATATCTCCATGAAGGGTGGAATTTGATAGTGAAATTGACATTCATGACTTATTTTGGTCATCAAATGATTTTTTTTATTGAACATGAATTATGAACGACACTTTTTAAAGTTATAAAATAATACTCCTAGATATTTATTTCTAGTCTTAAAAGCATATAGGACATTATTGTAGATTTTGACTATATATAATTAAATATAGCCCCATCTTTTTTATTTTTTATTTCTTGTTTTTCAATTTTACCTCTTTTTGTTCTAGTTTTAGTTTTCGTTTTCTGCATGTACTTATATAGGCTTCCATTTTGCCAAATGTTCATAGTTTTTTACCTATTACCTGCAAGTATTCCTGTTGAAGCTGCTTGTTCCAACTTTTCCTTGCTTGTCCCTTACTTTCCTTTGCTTCCATGTCCTTCCTTTGCCCTCCTTTCTCCAATGCTAGAGTGCTCCAAGAATACTCTATGTGTGCAATAGTATGAGAGAGTGAGAGAATAGAAGAGAGTTCCAAGCTAAAACCAAAAGGTTATGAGTTGATCCTCATAAGCCTTTTTATCATTGAGGCCTCTATTTTTTTAATTTCCTCTATTTGTCCTTCAATTTCCCTCTCATGCAAACTTGTGGCCTTTCATCTCCCTTTTCTCCTAATTTCCTTTATTTTTTGTATATAAAATACCAATTAATGCATCTTTTTCTTTCCAAATCCTTTGTTAATGCCTTTGTCAATTTTCTTAGCCACAATAACACAAATCAATATTTCACCTCAATTTTTTCCGCTAGATTCGGAAAGTTCAAAAAGTCGCACTAAAGATAACTCCTTTAAAATTTGTTTTAAATATATAAATAAATTTAAATCTTTCATAAAAATTAAAATATTTAAATGGTAGAGACTTAATAATTCAAATTTGTAATTTTAATAATTTTTAATGGTTTTGGCTAGGTTCAACCTAGTTTGAAAACTTTCCCATCATAGCCATTTGTGGAGGATAAAAACTTTCCCATGGGGTGTCCAGGCTCAACAAACCCTTACACAATCTTGGTATAGGTGGGCAAATTGTTCTTCCATCCAACATTGAGACTAGTCCCTCCTAGGCTTAGTCTAGTTTGAAAAAAAAGTAATAAGATATGAAAAACGTCTCTTCTTACTTTCTTTTTCAAACTAGACTAAGCCTAGGCGAGACCAATCTCAATTTTTGATGGAAGAACATTTTTCTCACCTGTATGAGGATTGTACGAGGCTTGATTGAGCTTGGACACCCCATGGGAATGTTTTTATCCTCCATATCTGGCTATCACCCTCAACCCCTCCCCATGAGATTTGACAAATGACCCAATGGGGACTAAACCCCACACAAATGAACTAGTGTACATCTCATGGGTAAGTTTTTCCACATTTTCATAGTTTTGACGAATTAATGGATTCGAAAGTAGGTAATGTTATAAGTATTTGAAATTAAGATTTAATCCAAGCATACACATGACATTTTAAGGGAAAGTGATTTTCATCCTCCACCTTCTTAGTATCACAAAAAAAAATGACAAATTCTTTCATCCCACAATACTTAAATAACTGTACTATTTCATTATGGAGAACGTGAGAGTTTGTTCTTATCTAATAATATAAATTTGCTTATTTAAACTAGCTATAACAAATATATACTATTGATCTTCTATATTTGGGTTAATGCCTCTTTATAATATCTTAATTATTTCACTTTTTCTATTTCTCTATCACACCATAATTTCTCCATAAATTTAGTTGTGACAATATATTTAATGGCATTAATACTCTGTAGAGTGACCTCCTCTTGTATTCTTTAATGGTTTAGTCAAGACTTTACATCTTTATGCCAATCTATTTTAAGCTAGAGGTGGCTTTGACTAGAGTTTGAAGCAATCTTAGGAAGTCTATTTTCTTTCATGTTTCTTAAATTGCGCTCTTGTGTTTGTATGTTAAGTATTATCCATAAAACAATGTAAACTTTGAAACGGGAACTCATACTGTTACCCGTTTTGTAGAGATAGCAAAAAAGTGACCCGATTTGAAAAGGGGCGATGCAGAACACACATAGTTTTTTTAGAGCATATTTTTTGGCACTATAATTTTTATTTTTATTTTTATTTGTATTTTTTTATGTACATTGCATTTTAGAATGGTATTGTTTTTTATGCTGATTTTAAAAAGTGGTAATTTTACACCAGACCCATTTTTTAAAGGCTTATTTTATTTTATTTTTTAATTTTCTAATGTATGAAATGTAAATAATTATATTGTAAATTTAATAATTTTTGAAGTGGTCTTTTTCTTCATATTTTCTTGTTTTTATTTTAATTTTAATTTTTTTTGTAGTGAGGTTTTTATTGTTTTGCATATTTAAAGAAGAAGGTCAAATCACACTTTTTATATGAAAATTTTAACTAAAAATGGTTAAATAATAGTTTTGTTTTTTGTTTTTTGTTTTTTGTTTTGTTTGTTTTTGTTTTTGTTTTGTTTTTGTTTTGTTTTGTTTTGTTTTTTTGTTTTTTTTTCCCCCTAAAAAAATAATTATTAACTTAAAAATTAATGCGAAAATCACATATTACAAATATTGAACGCATAACAACCTTAATTGAGTGTATATTCTTCTCATGAAAGGTCAGAGTCAAAACATTACAAGTATAACTACTTAATAGTTACAAAAAATGAGTTTGATTTTCAAGCATAACTTAAATTTAATCAACAAGTCACGTAATCCAAACTCTTCATCCTCTAGAGTTTCATCATTGTCTTCTTCCACAATATTTTCTGCTTCCTTTTGCTCATTTTCCTCTTCTAATGGATCTTTGATGTCTGCAAATCTCCCAATGCATGTCTTTCCAAACATTCCATGTAATGGTGGTTGGGGTTCCTTTGCCTTTTTCGCAACACATGATTCGCTAAAATCCCTTTTCTTCAACCCAATTTCTTGCATTGCATCTGGAAGAAATTGAAGAGCATTAATTATTTGTTGTCTGAAATTGCACTGTATTGGATCTTTTTCAATTGCAATGCAATTTCTTCCTTTTTGAAGGCAACATGCTAGTGTTGTACCTAATTATCAAGTACCAAAGAAATAATGAAGTAAATTAGTACAATGACATATTAATTAAAAAATAACATATTGAAATTCAATTCCATATAATAAAACTTACCTGAGCCAGAAAATAAATTCAGAGCCCAATCTCCTTCATTTGAACATATGTCTACAAGATAGTTAATCTATAATTATGTTTTTTGATAAATGTTAATTATCTCTCCTTTTGCTTATTTGTCTTCATATGTTAGTTTTCACACAACAACATCATAAGTCAGTATTTGCCTATGACTCTTTCCGTCTACCCAATTAAAAATCATAGACATATAGCTATCATCTTTTGCCCAACTATCAATATGAATAAACTCACAATCATTTATAAATAGTTGATCTTCACGATTAAGAAGATTTGACTTTTGCCTGTAACATGAAATAGTAAAAATTCAATTAACTTGTACATAAATGATTTTTTCAACATTAATCAAAAATACATTTTAAACATCTTGCCATGTAAGCTGCATCCTTGAATTTGTTTTCCCCTTGAAGCTTGACAATATCATTGCCAATTGTGTGTCTGAATGAAATGTCACAAATCTCCATAATGGTGATGATATGACTTCTACAAATCCCGCAACCACTTTACTAAGATCTTGATAAGTATAAGGGTCACTATCATAATCAATGTTTGAAATATTGAAACCATGGGGAATATCTGCAATAACTAGGGCATAATCCCTTTTAGGTATGAGTTTAGCAATGCCTTCACAATCGCCTTGTATTACTTGATATTGAATAGTGTCTAGTCCATTCCAAATGAAATGAGTAAGAGTTGGATTAAGTTTAACATTATTAATACGTTGCTTCCTCAGTCTTTTGATCTTTATTTTTTCAATAAAGGTTCTGAAACTCTCTGGTGCTCCAATATCATTCTTCTTCATCTTTTATAAAATAAACAAATATATGTGTAAGTTATAAATTAAAAATAGTACACAGATGAATAAAAATGAATGTATAAATCAAGATATCTTTTTAAATGCAAGATAAAATTTTTTTAATGTTGATGTAGAACTTGAATCTGGATAGTTGCGTACAACATCATCCCAACTATCTTCATTTAACAATTTAACCATTTTTTCTTGTATTTTCATATAAACTTTGTCACTGCATAGATAAAGTAACAAAAAGCTAATATAATGATATGTATAACAAATACTACCAAGAATAACATGTTTTATTTAAAAGAAAATTATAATCTAGAAATAAATAAAAATAATTCAACAAACTTACTTTTGAAATTCCTCAGATATTTCTTCCAATGATAATTCCCATGACCTCACACGAGATAATATTGTTTTGACAAATTTTTCATCTTTCACTCCTTGCATTTCTCTCCAAGGTGTGATAGTCATATCTTCTCGAAGCTGCTTAATTTCAAGACCTGATTTACTGCTGATACATATCAATGGCTTAGACTTTTTGAACTTCTGGATTTTAATGCCAATGTTTTCCCACATGGTAAAAATCTCATCAATCAACTCCCATACATCTCTAGTTCTAAATGCCAACTAGAAAATGTTATCAACACCTCTGAATAAATCACTAATTTTGTTGTCTTTTCCACTTTTTGAATTGGTTTTCTCTTCAATTTGATAGCCTATTTCCATACAACATTCCTTTCAGAAATCTACGACAACATTTATCCTATCCCCATCACATTTTTTTTGAAATTCACTATGAATAAATCTAACCCTTTGGATGAAAGTCACAAACATATTATATTTATTATCTGAATTATGATCCCATGCCACTAACTTTGCTTCTGTATATGATAAACAACATAAATGATACATTTCATTGTTTGAAAACGTGGGTTATTAGGATATTCCTCCATCAATTATCTTTGAGCTTCTACAGAATGGTTCCCTCTAAGCACATAATAATTGTATTAATTTTTTTTTGACTTATCAAATGCTTCTTTGTTGGGAAATTGAACTGGATCAACAAGAAGCGCATAACTAACCACATGAGCATATGGATTGTACTTCATCAATGTCTTCAAGTTGTGAACATGTAGATGATGTGGCTTTCTGACTTGATATTGACATTGTCCTTCACTTTCCTTATAGGTTTGTCTGACATTAAGCTGAAATGTACGATCACCATCAATTAAATTTCTCTTTGTCAAATTCTGTTGAATAGAATTTTGTTTTGTTTTGATAATGCCATCCTCTAAATCAGCTCTTGGTGTAATGATTTCTATGCTTTCTTTTGAAGTTTCACTAGGTTCTTGACTGCTGGTAATGACTACTTCAAAATCTTCAACTTTACTTTTCTTCTTCATAACATTCTCATCATTAACTGTAACAAATTTATTCTTGGGCATTATTACTTTTGGTATTTTACAGCTCTTCTCAGTTCCAATGTCATCTTTAGTAACGACAACATATGCTTCACTGTCAGTTTCAACTTCGTCGTCTTCAAAAGTAACATGTCTACCCTTGCTATATTTATCCACTAGAGGCCTTTTTTTCTGATCCCTTAGATGTAGTTTTGTAGCATCATCAATTACTACATTTTGCTTGTTTTCCATATCTTCTTCTGACACTGAGTAGAAACTGCCGACAACTTTCATAATATCATACTTTATGAAATGAATGCCTCCCAACCTAATTGAACAACTTTCAACAAAATTCTGCCAAACAAAATATCATATGTCAATAAAAACAAAGATAAAAAAATATAGTGAAACAGTTACAAGAATGCAAAATACAGATATAAATAACAATACTAATGATGTTTTGTTTCATCTCATTTACGATTTGTTTACACAACTTTGTAGATACATCTCTCGTGTCATACAATGAATATGATAGCAGATATTTAATCCCATTTAATCCTTTCATGTGACTTGGGAGGTTTTGTAAGTATGTAAACAACCTTAGTGTCCGGTACCGAACACATATCTATGACTCTTCCCATCACTTCATAAATTCCATTAGCATTCGGTATATCAATATATAGATATATATATTCACATTTTGGTTTTCTCTTTCTTTCACATACCAGATTCTTGATAGAAATTTCACTTCTTTTGAATTCTCCCATTATGAAATCATTTTCTTATCATTTGAGGTAATTGAAAGA
This sequence comes from Pinus taeda, assembly GCA_000404065.3. NCBI lineage: Eukaryota > Viridiplantae > Streptophyta > Pinopsida > Pinales > Pinaceae > Pinus > Pinus taeda. Next base: position 227,558 of record APFE031306643.1, read on the forward strand.
TTTGTAGCCATGAGCTTAGGTGGAGTTCGTTCACCAATGTTTTTTGAAGATGCACCTTTAAGAGTCTTTGGTCCATAAAGATTCACATAAATCTTCTTTGATGCCATTTTCCTAAAAAAAGAAACACATAAATCAATAAATAACGAAAACATATTAACTTAAATTAATAACGAAAATATATCATAAATTTTTAATTTGTATAATCAGATCTTGAAATTAAAAAATATTAATACCAAGAAAATCGTCCGCCACCTTGCGGGCAGGTGGTTCGCCGGGGTG